>CM064908.1:60806482-60811482 GCA_032727855.1 Quercus ilex subsp. ballota | reverse complement strand
TGGGCTGTTCCCGGTTCGCTCGCTGTTATGAAGGGAATCCTTGTAAGTTTCTTTTCCTCTGCTTATTGATATGCTTAAACTCAGTAGGTAGTCTTGCCTGAGCTGGGGTCGCGTTGGGAGCGCTATCGAGGCAATGCGTAGGGGTCACAAGAGCGCGTTCCGGCGATGGGGCACGCATGACGGGAAACGAGGGTCGAAAAACCACCGATTGTCGTGGCGCTCATCGCCGAGGACTCGGTTTTGGGATAACCGCGTGCCCAAGCATGTACAGGAGGCCAACTTCCGCCCTGCCCAAACCGGAGTTTGGGGGGGCAACGATGCGTGACACCTAGGCAGACGTGCCCTCAGCCGAATGGCTTTGGGTGCAACTTGCATTCAAAAACTCGATGATTCATGGGATTCTACAATTCACACCAAGTATCGCATTTCGCTACGTTCTTCATCGATGTAAGAGCCTAGATATCCGTTGCCGAGAGTCGTTTTAAATAATTCGTAAGACGCTGACACCGGGGGCGCATCGTGTCTAGGGCCTCCAGCGTGGGTCTCTTGGTTCGATTTCCTTGGCGTGTTCTGCCCCAGGGTTCGGTTTGCAGGCAAGAGACGCGAGGTCCCATAGCTCGCGCGGGGGGCGAAGGGGCGACGAGCGCCCCCCGTTCCCCGTTGGTTGTCACCAATTTACGGGTTGTTCTGTTGTACAGGTTTCGACAATTATCCTTCCGCAGGTTCACCTACGAAAACCTTGTTACGACTTCTCCTTCCTCTAAATGATAAGGTTCAGTGGACTTCTCGTGACATCGTCGGCAGTGAACCGCCCACGTCGCCGCAATCCGAACACTTCACTGGACCATTCAATTGGTAGGAGCGATGGGCAGTGTGTACAAAGGGCAGGGACGTAGTCAACACGAGCTGATGACTCGCGCTTACTAGGAAATCCTCGTTAAAGACCAACAATTGCAATGATCTATCCCCATCACGATGAAATTTCAAAGATTACCCGGGCCCGTCGGCCAAGGCTATAAACTCGTTGAATAAATTAGTGTAGCGCACATGCGGCCCAGAACATCTAAGGGCATCACAGACCTGTTGTTGCCTCAAACTTCCTAGGCTTAAGCGGCCATAGTCCCTCTAAGAAGCTGGACGCGGAGGGTCACCTCCGCTTAGCTAGTTAGCAGGCTGAGGTCTCGTTCGTTAACGGAATTAACTAGACAAATCACTCCACCAACTAAGAACGACCATGCACCACCACCCATAGAATCAAGAAAGAGCTCTCAGTCTGTCAAGAAAGAGCTCTCCTATCATGAATCAGCAGAGCAGCGAGCAGAGCCCGCGTTAGCCTTTTATCTAATAAATGCATCCCTTCCAGAAGTCGGGGTTTGTTGCACGTATTAGCTCTAGAATTACTATGGTTATCCGAGTAGCAGGTACCATCAAACAAACTATAATTGATTTAATGAGCCATTCGCAGCTTCACAGTTCGAATTAGTTCATACTTACATATGCATGGCTTAATCTAGGCGTAAATGCACTTTTAGTCCCTACATTTTATTTTTTCCACTTTTAGTCCCTAAATCAATTAACGCGTTCCATTTTAGTCCTTTCCGTCAGTCAACCGACGGAAATTGCTGAGGTCGCAGCTGGAAGAATTAAAATATTATAAAAAATGCCACATCACCTGACACATTAGCATATAAATTTCAAAAATTAATTTATTAATTTTAACACAATTAAAAAACATAAAAACAAAATTTAAAACATAAAAACACATCAAAAAATCAAACCAAGAACACAAATTCAAAATTAAACCTGTTGAATCAAATTAAACCCAAGAACTCAGCCCCGCAACCTAGAATTAAAAACAAGAATAACACAAAGAACACAAAAACAAGATCCAAACCTGAGCACACCAAACTCAAACCGGCCACACATTTTCATCTCAAACTCAAACTCTATTCTTTTATCTCAAACTCAAAATACACAACCACACACTACTCTCTCATCTTAAACTCTCTTCCATCCCAAACTCTCTTTTCTCTCATGGCTCATACCCGAGCTCTCTCTCCTCTCATGGCCAATCCATGGCCGAAGACCCATAGAGAAAAGCTTTGACATGGAAGCTGAAAACGGAAGAGAGCGAGGGATCTAGAAGAATCGGACCTGCATATTGCACTTGATGAGATCGAGAGGAGTGACGGCCAGAACAAATATCCAAATCCAGAAAATCAAACCTGAAAATCAAATACCCAAACCAGAAAATGAAACCAGAAAAAAAAAAAAAAAAAAAAAAGATCAAATCCGGATTACGGGGGCTTGTTGTTCGTCTTCTTTTTCATCGTCAGTGGTTCCAGATTCAGACAAGCCAAGCATTAAAAAGGATCAGTCAGAGAAAGATATTTGATTTTGGTGATGAGTGAAGGAGGCCAGCCATGGAGTTTGAAAGATATTTGTGAGAGTTTGGAAGAGAGAGAGAGAGAGAGGAAGGTTTGAGAATGTTTTGGAAGGGTTGGTTCTGGGTTTGTGTTTGAGCTGGGTTTGGAAGAGAGAGAGAGAGAGAGAGAGAGAGAGAGAGAGAGAGAGAGAGAGAGAGGAAGGTTTGAGAATGTATGAATTTTTTGGGTCTGTGCTCCTGTGTTCTGCCATTTTGGGATTTTGAATTCCTTTTTTTTTTTTTTTTTTTTTTTGTGTTTTAAAATTTGAGTTTGTGTTTACTTCTGGGTTTGTTTTTTGTGTTCTTTGTGTTCTTGGTTTGATTTTCTGACTTATTTTTATGTTTTAAATTTTGTTTTTATGTTTTTAAATTTTGTTAAAATTAATAAATTAATTTTTGAAATTTATATGCTGATGTGTCAGGGTGATGTGACATTTTTTATAATATTTTAATTCTTCCGGCTGCCACCTCAGTAATTTCCGTCGGTTGACTGACCGAAAGGACTAAAATGGAACGCGTTAATTGGTTTAGGGACTAAAAGTGAAAAAAAAAAATATAGGGACTAAAATGGAAAAACGTCAAAATGTAAGGACTAAAAGTGCATTTATGCCCTTAATCTTTGAGACAAGCATATGACTATTGGCAGGATCACCAGGTAGTATTCCTCATCGATGCCGGCACCGCTCGGAGGCCCTGGCTCACCTGAGGGCAAGGAAGGGCGTAGACGAGCATGGTGATCGTGCGGGGCAGAGCGATGACGCTCGCTTGGTATGTTGGCAAAGGGGGCCAGAGGCCCCAAACCCATGCGATGTTCTGCATCCGAGGCCACGAGCACGCCCACGTGGTTCACATTGGGAACGCGGAGGCCACGAGGCATGCGTGGGACATAAGGACAGCTTTGAGGTCCTGTCGATGCCCCACGAAGAGCGTCGACTAGGAATGAATCAACTAGAGGGACGAGTGCCTTCAAGGAAGGTATGCAGCACAGGGACCCGAATTGCATCCGAGCAACGCTCGAAACAACGCTGATTGGGAGCATGCCGGACAGTTCGATGCGCGAGCACGGAGCCTGCCAAGCCATGCAACCCTGCCACCATTCACATGCTATCACGTACACTAGACTGCAACTGCATGGGCAAAGAAGCTTGATGATGCTTTGTGGGCATACCGTACAGCTTTTAAAACACCTATCGGGATGTCTCCTTATCGATTAGTGTTTGGAAAAGCATGTCATCTCCCTGTTGAGTTGGAGCATAAAGCTTATTGGGCTGTAAAGAAGTTTAATCTGGATTTGAAGGCAGCAGGGGAAAAGCGACTTCTTCAATTGAATGAGATGGATGAGTTCCGGAACGATGCTTATGAAAATGCAAAGATCAACAAAGAACGAACAAAGAAGTGGCATGACAAACAGATTCTAAGGCGTGAGTTTGCTCCAGGACAGCAGGTTTTACTCTTCAATTCAAGACTAAAACTCTTCCCGGGTAAGTTAAGATCAAGATGGACAGGTCTTTATACAATTGACAAAGTTTCCTCTTTTGGAGCAATAGACTTGAAGGACAAGGCAGGGCATATATTCAGAGTTAACGGTCAGAGATTGAAGCACTATTATGGAGAACAAGTGGAGAGGAATTGTGCATTTATTCCTCTTGGAGATCCAAATTGATGAAGATTGAAAAGTCTGGCTGTAGACTATAAAACAAGCGCTTATGGGAGGCAGCCCATAAAACTTTATTTTATTCTTTTATTTTTATTATTTATTATTTATTTGAATAATTTGGATTTTGATGTTGGTCTATTTTGCAGGAATAAAGAGCTGAAAATTACAAACTAATGCGGATTCACCATAAAACCAGGGAAGTTCCTTTCATTTCTTCAATCTGTCTCACTTTTGAATTACAATGAGGACATTGTTTGGTTTGAGTTTGGGGGCGTAAACTCCTATAGTCTTGAGTTGTTGGATTCTCTTATCAAGCATGTATTTGGGTATGATTGAATTCTCTTATCAAGCATGTATGTCAGGCAGAGTTTTGTGGGTACTTTGATTTAAATCTTTGTCCTTGAAAATAATTGAGCACATAGTCAATTTTTCTTTACTCCATTTTGGCCTATGAAGAGAATGAGTTGAATTAACTGGGTCAGGAAAGTTCAATCTTGCTTTGCTCTAGAATCCGTTGATGGATCCTTGAGGCGAAATCCTAGTTGACACCAAACATTAGAGAAAGGATCTAGGCAATTTTTTTGTCACAACCAAAAAGCTTTCCCAGCCGTCCTGATTATCACGCCATCATTGCATGGTGTATTCCCATAGTCAACCCCCTTGAGCCTTATTTTACATGAGCCTTTATTTGTTCTTTTAACTACATAAACCATTCCCATTCTAAGCCTGAAAACCATGAATTTACCTTACATTTTGAGAAAATATTTTGGTGGAAATTTGCATTTAAAGAGAAAGTTAGTTCAAATTAAATTATCCACATTATGTTTGCTCTATTTGATCAAAGTGTGAAAAGAAAAGAAAGTGAAAGGCAATTATAGACACTATCAGCTAGACCCCATTGAGAAATATCATCACTCA
>CM064908.1:60646482-60791482 GCA_032727855.1 Quercus ilex subsp. ballota | reverse complement strand
CCAAGCTTCCTCCTCCTCCATCTACGTTTCAGCCTGTTTAGACCAGGTTATCTTCCACGCAATCCAGACTTCCTTCTCCTTCTCAGCCGACTCTACTTTCTCGGTCTGAGCCCGCTGACCTAAAAAGAAAAAGGGCTTCCAAAGGCAAGGATCCAATGGATGGGGAGAGGTCTCGCTCCTCTCAGGAGGAAGATGAAGCCCGACGAGCTTCAAAACAATTAAAAATCGGGCACCAAGGCCAAGAAAAAGAAATCGCCACACCATCTGAGCCCCAGGCCTAGCTCCCTACCCCAATGCTCCATGGGGGCCTTTGATGGACAACGCCTCCATACCCCAATACTCCCAATAGTGCATTCATGAATTCCAGCAAAACCAAAAACCTCAATAGGAGCCCCAGAAATTCTGCTGAGTGGGATTCCAGCTGCTTTGAGTGTGCTAGTTGGAATAAGATTAAGTGATGCACCAGTGTTGACTAGTGCCCTTCTTATGTGAACATCATTAATCTGAGCAGCAATATATAATGGCTTAATATTCTCAGGGTGCTGTACCTCCATATCCTCGTCGGTGAAGGTGATGACATTAGTAGTTTCTAGGAAGGCAGGGTTAGCATGAGCTTCAGCTGTGAGGCAGTGTGTTCCAGAGCTGGCAGCGATGGATACAAGAGTTTCAGTTGCTGATCTCCCTGACTCCTCTTTAAGCTCCAACTGATTGAACAAAATTCGAAAGGTAGGGCTTCTTTGCAGAGCAGAGATAGCTGCTAGAGGCATGCTTGTACTGCTGGTAGTCTCATTCTCGTTAGCCCCATTATGAAAGAGTACAGCGGCTGTGGCTTTCCCTCTGTGATGATGAGGTAGCTGGTTCTGTTGGACCTTTTTGCTCACGAGTGAGGTTCAAAGTGTCATCTGAAATTTTCTTGTGAAATGTTCCCCGGACCGCTCTACAATTTCTAGTTCCATGACCCAAATACCGATGATATTGACAATAAAGAGGTTTTCACATATCTTTGGGAGTAGACTCTCGGATAGGCTTGAAGGGCCTGTGCACTCCATCAGCTACCCATTTGTCAATGATAGCATTCATTTCTTCATTGGTGCATGGTATAGGAGGATACTCTTCCTCCTCTTCCCTTTTCCACTTCTCCCCAACTATTGGTTCATTGGTGGAGACTACAAGAGCTTGAGGAGCGTTTTTCTTTTCTAACTTGGGCTTTTCAGTAGTGGAAGGCTTGACTGATATAGCTGTCTTACGAGCCTTCTGAAGCAGCTGGGTAAACTGAATAATATCAAGATTTTCCAAATGGGCCTGGTACTCATGAGACATGTTATCAATGCAAATCTCAACCAGCTCTTGCTCTTTGAACTACCCATAACAATCAAGAGCAGCATCTCTGAACCGCCAGATGAAATCAAGGAGTCCTTCAAAGGACTTTTTCTTAGTGTTGTAAAGAGTGAGGATGGTAACCTTTTCCTCCCCATGAAAATACTTGGAGTAGAAACTTTCAACCATGTCATCCCATGTGGCAATGGAACCTGGCTGTAGAGTAGAGTACCATGTGTAAGCACGATTGGTAAGAGATTTTGAGAATTCCCTTAAGCAAAGATCACCGTTTCCAGCAAAAGGACCCATAGAATCAAGAAATTTGTTGACATGCTCGATCGCGTTTCCTTTCCTCCCATCATAAAGAGAGAAGGTGGGAGTTTCATATTTCTCTGGGTATGGCTTGCTTAGCAACTCAGTTGGGTAGAGTGGCCTACGAATAAAGTGCCTTGGTTCCTTTGGCTGGCTAAACCTTTCCCTTTCCAGCAAAGCAGTAAGATCAGATAATGTAGCAAACTAAGGAAGAGAGGCATTTTGCTCACCAAACTGAGGATTCCCAGTGGTTGATCCCTTCTCCTGCTATGTTCTAGGATCTGGTCCTTCATGTAACGGCTGGGGTGTTGGCCCTTGAATCTCTCTCATGACCCTTAAAAATTCTGCAAGTTTGAACTGAGCTTACTGCATTCCTTGTAATGTTTCCAAGAGGAAAGAGAATCGACGGTCAGAATCTTCTTGGTTGACCTCATGTTGGTCAGCTTATTCTCCTTGTGGAGCTTAACTGTGATGGCTATGTGCTGCTGGGGGACTGGTGCTTCTAGTCCCCTTTTGCCGGCTGTTCCGCAACCTATGAGGCATGGTGAAATCTTGGCTTCAGTAAACTCCCCAGTGGAGTTGCCAAAATGTCGGGGATGAAAAATTTTTCCTTCCGACAAATGAGATTTCTATCGGGGTTGGGGGGTCTAAACCGAAACTCGATGATGGTCTTGATGCACGGCCCAAAGGCTATCGGTGAAGGTCCAAGGAATCCACTATATTTTATGCCTTGAGCCTAGATTGGAACTGACAAGAGTAGCCCATAAACAATCCCTACAGCACACACGTCAGCATGATTAAAAAGCATTCTACAAGAAGTGGCCCAGCAGTAAAATGTTTCTGCAGAAAATAGCCCATTGGTAAAATATTTCTGCAAAAAAATGGCCCAGTCGTAAAGTAATACAAAATAGAATAAACTTCCAGCTGTTAGCTATTTCACAGATTAAGAGAAATATCTACACTTTCAGATTCATCATCCGTTAGCTCTGGAGAGGAGTCTCCTAATACAACTATTTCAGGGAAAAATTTTATAGTAACAGTTATATCATAACCATTGATAGTAAATGAATAAGTAAATATCATTGGTTTCATAAAAACAAGTAATGAGAAAACTTAGTGTGAGATGAAGGGAGAGAGAGAGATTCCAGCTAGCGCAGCAAGATCATTATGGTGTCATGGTATGCTCATGAATATATAGTGAGTAATGAGTAGAGAGAGTCATTTTACGAGTAGTATGAGTAATGAGTGGGAGTATATAGTAAGGTGGCTGGAGCTTTCTGCTGGGAATAGATAAATGTTTATAAGTAATGCTATGAAGAGTGTTTGTGAGTTAGGAGCTGGGGAACTTAGTTCCTAAGCTTGAAACTGAGAACTTATTGAGTTTTTTCAGGCTTGGAGAAAGCTTAAACAGAGAGGTTAAGGAAAAATCTTTTCTGGTGTATGTCTTAGTGTCCTTAGTGTGTTGGCGAAGCATTAATGGAAAGTTCCATTTATACCCAGGTTTTTTAGAGGGTGATTAGCAAATAATCTTTGCTAAATCTTTCTCAATCTTTAGAAAATCCTTAGAGAATTGTTCTTAGGATTTTTAGCTAAGAGTAGTAAGTTCCACTTTCAGAAGGTTCTTACTGTTTTAGGTAATAACATCTGGGATTCTGGCTTAGCATTGAATGCTAATTAGCCTTGGCTAATGGGATTAGAGCATGCTTTAAGCTAATGATCTTGGATATGTTGCTGCTAGAATCAAAGTTCCCTAGGGCAGATTGGACCACCCTAAGCTAGGTGTCAACCTTAGAGCCCTTGTTGGGAACTCTGCTGGGATCCCCTTGGTGCCCTCCAAACCACATTTCCCTAAGTTTCCCCATTTGGGGTTCATGTGCTTGGTCCATGAACTAGAGAATACACATTTTTAGTATGAAAATGAACTGATTTCATTGTTGTTTTAGGAGCTTTAAGGGCCTTGTCATGGCAGCTCTGAGTTCTTGACTGAATGAGTTGGAGAAGAAAGAAGTGACAGCTGGCTGAGCTTCCCAGCTTTCTGTCACATCACTTTCAGCTTTATGCCACATGAGAAATGATGAGATTTCAGCTTGTGAAGGAAGGGTTTAACCTCTGATGGACACGTGTCCTCTTCTGATCAGATTAGACAAATTGAGACTTGATGGGGTGGACTCCAGCTGTTTATTTGTACTGAGATTTGGCTAGTCACCTCACGTGACCTCTTGTTGCTGGAATTTGTATGTGACCTGGGCTGGTCCAGCTATTTATTTATACTGAGATTTGGCTAGTCACCTCACGTGACCTCTTGTTACTGGAATTTGTGTGTGAGCTGGGCTGGTCCAACATGGCTTTGTAGTTAAGCTTCCTTAGGCTTGGTTGTCCCTACAAAATGAGTAGTTTTGTCATGGGTGATATTCATAGGCTTTTATAAATCTTGTAAGAGAGGTATTTCTTACGAGATGATGAGTGTGGGATTTAGTATATGTAAAACAAGTGTCAAGATAATATTTGAGTCTTGCAAAATAAGTGCCAAATTAGTATTTGGGCTTTGAGTATAGAGTAATTGTTTTTGCCAAAATAGCATTTTGGGCTTTGTAAAATAGTGCCAAATTATTATTTGGGCTTTTAGAGATAGTTGCCAAACTAGTATTTGGGCTTTATGAAGTAGTTGCCAAAATAACATTTGAGCTTTATTAAATAGTGTCAAATTAATATTTGGGCTTTATGAAATAGTGCCAAATTAGTATTTGGACTTTATGAAGTGGTTGTCAAAATAACATTTGGGCTTTATGAAATAGTGCCAAATTAACATTTGGGCTTTATGGAATATTGCCAAATTAATATTTGGGCTTTTGTAAAATAGTGCCAAATTAGTATTTGGGCTTGTGCCAAATTAATATTTGGGCTTTATGAAGTAGTTGCTGAAATAACATTTGGGCTTTAAGAAATAGTGCCAAATTAGTATTTGGGCTTTATAAAGTAGTTGCCAAAATAACATTTGGGCGTTATGAGATAGTGTCAAATTAACATTTGGGCTTTATGAAGTAGTTGCCAAAATAATATTTGGACTTTATGAAATAGTGCCAAATTAACATGAATTTGTAGAGAATGGGTTTAAGAACTAGGCCTTAGCACGCGGACAATGCCCAATGTGATAATCGCCACCATCGAACGTAGATGAACTGAAACTATCTTAGAAAGTCTGTCCTCAGCTCGGTCTGAAGAGCTTGGTGGTCATATTTATCCCATTTGAATCCCCCCTTCAATTGATATGTTTCTTCCCCTTATATAGTCCTCCTCCTACGATCCCTTTCTTCCACTTGTTGATCATCAATGCCTTCCTTTGACAACCAATCCTATCAGCAACTTTACCAAACTTCCTGTGAGTTGCAGTAACCGAGGCAGCACTGCTCAGGGATCATTTCCTCATTAATGCAGCCAGAACATTAGTTGTGCGCATTTAATGTGAAGGTGACAGTTCATCCTGGTCTTGCTCCTTCACCATGCTTTCATGGCTGACATGTTGTACTTATTCTTTCTCTTTATATGCCCTGAAAGGCTGCCTTTGGTGGCCCGTTACTCCCCCCCCCCCCCCCCCCATGGTCTTGGTTGGCCGAGGACGTGGTTGTCCTAGGCACGGTTCCTGAGCAAGTTGGACTTTCACACTTCGTCCTTGGGCGTTTCTTCCTCCTCGACATGGGCCTTGGGCTTGGTATAAAGTAGGCCGAGGTTACCAAATTCTCTGACCCCACAATAAGTATTACAAAAGACCTAGTAAATAAAATAAATATACAATTGTGCTTGCATCTTCAAGCTTTATCCAATGCTTTTCAAGAATGTATTTCCTCTATTTCTTAGGCTCTTCTCTTTTCTCAACTTCGTCAAGCTACTTAATTTTTCGCCAAATTAGTATCAAGTATAACACCAAATTATACCAATTCATCAAAGATTTACAATGTAAAACCAAACACTCTTAATGTCAATAAATTTCATAATAACCCCACCCCAACTATTGAATTATTAAAAAAGTTCAACATTTCTATAATCTTCATGAAAATAAGTATTCCATTGGTTTTCATCATGAATTCAGAAATAAATAACAAAATAGATTATTCACACACGAAAAAACTTCAATATATCCAAGTTATAAATAAAATACCAGTATGAATTGTGTTAAGGTGGAAAATGGTACTATCTTTTGCCATATATAAATACAACATGACCCGAGACCTCAAAAGCTTATGTGAAACATGTTTAAATTGTACTGTAAGGTTTTATTCAAACATTAAGAATACAAAAGCCAAAAATCTAGATATTTATGGCATTTGTTTCAAGTTTATGCCAAACCAAAACTAAAGGCATGCCTGAGTGCAGTTCACAAAGGCTTAGTGGCTTGGTAGTGTTGTCAAAATTTGTGCAGTCTTCCAAACAAACAAAAAAAAAATCCAAAAAGGGAAAAAAAAAGTCAAACCATCTCAAGCAAGGTAGTTCCAACAATTTTCCTGACTTTCTCATGAATCGAGTTGCTAAGATAGGATGGTATTAGACATCCAATTAAATGAGCAAAAGCCCAAAATCAGTGTCATTGTCAACATGAATTACCAAGAATTAAAAAATTCGCCAAAAAATTAAGATTATTTAAATAGGTAACTGATTTAGTGATATATTCTAAATGCATTTCCGCTTATGTTCACTTACAGAAAAATTATAATCAACATTAACAATTGTAAAGACTAAATAATAAACCAAAACTACACCAAATAGAATGGAATGATGCAAGGAAAGCCACGCGCATAAAAATGTAGAGATAACAGTTGATGATCAAGAGAGAAACCTGCTCCAGTCAGCACCACTTCAAACACAGTTTTTTAAGGCATCAATCAAGAAATTTGCACTTGAGAAAGAACTCCAATTTCTCCTTTCACTTACAAAGTACAATATGTACCTTCCACATAAGGTTATCAACGTGATACAGAAACAGATGTTCTCAATTCTATGACTACAATATTCAGATACCCTACTTGTTTGATCTTAATTCTTCTTCATATCATCAAACAATTTGATTGTGAGAGTAGGCAGCTTACCCTCATAAAAAAAAATGAGAACTCTTCCTATATATGTTATTTTCTTCAAGAATTAAAGAGATTAGCATAAAAATTTCAATGTTTCTATCCAGTGAAAAAACAATCACCTGCATCACCATAATTGCTGCTATCAGCTAACTTCAACTCATGTTTTCCATAGTGACCAATAATTTATAGAGGCAAAGGAACCCAGAAATTAAAAGCAAAAGCCTAAACTAAATCCTCTAATTAATTTAAGAATTCCATGTTGTTTTAGGTAGTTACTTTCAGTTATAGTCTTGCAGCCTTACAAGTATTTGAATGTATCTTATCTAATCAATGTGTCAACTGCATCACACCTTGCATGTCCATACGCTCATGCGTTTGAAGACAAAAAATTTGAACAATATTCAAATCTGAAAAACTAAACAACACTGTGTTCATGGGCATTTCTAAAATTTTAACAATGTTAAGCTACACTCTACAATTTTCTGTTTGTGTTGAAAAAAGTTTTAAACACTTGGGTCACATGGGCTACAAAAAATCTACCCACACCAATTTCGCTAAGGTAGCATAGCATCCTCAACATATAAAATTTAGATTGTGTTGCGATACACAATCTGAACAATGTAATGAATGTCTAACCTCAACGTACTCCACACCAGTTTCGCTAAGATTATCAAGAATGTTGTGTGACGAAAGCAAGCTAATAACTCCACTAGAGCCAAAAACGTACTCCACACCAATTTCGTTCAGTTTCCACTAAACAAATTCAAACTCATAGCTCAGTTTCCACTCAAAAAAAAAAATTCAAATTGATTATCACCATTTTAATATCTATTTAAAATATTGAAGATGTGACTCACTTCAAAAAATATTATAGTCAAAACACACTACTAAACTCAGTTACAGAGTTCCAAACTCAAAGACTTATCTAAGTGTGTGCACAAACTCAATTACAAATACAAAGAGAAACACAGCTAAAACTACAATTCAATCAACATTAAGTCTGGCTTACAACTTTCTGCTTCTAAAATTTTAACAATGTTAAACTACACTTTACAATTTTCTGTTTGTGTTGAAAAAAGTTTTAAACACTTGGGTCACATGGCCTACAAAAAATCTACCCACACCAATTTCGCTAAGGTAGCATAGCATCCTCAACATATAAAATTTAGATTGTGTTGCAACACACAATCTGAAAATGTAATGAATGTCTAACCTCAACGTAATGAATGTCTACAACATGCATAAAAGAAAATACATCTTTTCTAAGCACAACTCAAAAAAAGCTTTAAATCAAGTTTAGTGTAGTTATATCAGTTTTGGCATAAAAGTAAACCACAATCAAGTGAACAAATCAGAAGTTCTCAAAACTTTAAATCAAGGCAGTTAAAAACTAAAAACAGAGTTCAAAAAATTTCATGTCCCAAATCATTTCATTAAGCAAAACATTGAAGCCAACCACACAAACACAGAAACCTAGTCACGGAGTACAAAACCGACAGAACAATATGAAACACATAGCATTAATTTCAGCGAAGCTTAAATACATACATAGTATGTACACATATACACACAAATAGAACACAACTAAACAAATTGAAACCCATAACTCAGTTTCCACACCCAAAAAAAAAAAAAAAATCAAATTGATTATACTAAACTCAGTTACAGAGTTCCAAACCCAAAGACTTTATCTAAGTGTGCACAAACTTAATTACAGATATAAAGAGAAACACAGCTAAAACTACTGAAAATTGAATTGCAAAGAACCAAAGGTCAACGTGAAACAAATATATGAGCCAAAGATGGTAAATTTGTTAAATAATTTAAACTGGGGAATTTATAAAATCAAAGAAAAACAACCATCGGTACCCTGCCTAAAATAACCCTAATTAAAAAAAGCAAAGGCTTTACAAATCAATGTCAAGCATCTGTTCTTCCTAAATCAAAACCAATTAGACCACAATACCAAAACTTAAATCATATTTCCAAATTAAAATAAATAAATAAATAAATAAAAAGAAGAAGAAAAAGAAAAGAGAAATGTTAGGACATATGTGTGTTCACTTGTTAAGAACATATGTCACTTATTTATGTAAATTGGCTAATCCTTTTAACAAAACGCACTCTACTTGTAATTGGGTAGTTCTAGGTGTTTTTAATACTTCAAGAAACAAGGTTTCAAGATCAAGTGTTGAAGTCATCAAGTCTGTCCAAGAAAAAGCAAGCTGAAGTGCAAGTTCATTAATTCTCGACACCTGCTCGATAGCTACCTCGACACCTACTATCTGTCGAGAATTACAAAATCAGTTTTTCTGATTTGATTTCCTTGGGATCCGTGAATATGCTTTTGGGCCTTCTTTTCTTCTAACCCTAAACATATAAAACGATTGTTTTAAGAGCCGTCAAACAGTACACAAGTTGCAAAAGCATTGAGCAATCTTTGTTAAAGCAAATTGTGATCAAAAGACGAAGATCTTAACCTAGTTCATCTTCTCTCAAGAAGTTGCTGTGTATTTGCACCATAGGGTTTTGTAACCAAGCATCTTCCTGATCTTCATTGTGTATGATGAACTGAAGAACTTTGTAGCCAACCTCTCCTTCTTAGTTGGTGTTTGAAGTCGCGTACTGGGACCCGCGCATTGGTTAGTCACGTACTTGGGAGCCGTGCATCAAAGGTGGAAATTGTCATTACAGATCAAGTCCAATTGGGTATTGGAGTAAGGGTTCAACTGTAGGTTGGTAAGGTACTTGGGATTCCTTTACTTGTAACCGCTTAATTTGATAATAGTGGAGTTTCGGGAGTGGTGACCTGAAAATCACCCGGTGGGGTTTTTGCCGTTAGGGTTTTCCCCATTCGTAAACAAATCACAGTGTTATTTATTTTCCGCTGCATATTTAGTTGTTTGGTGATTTATTTGTGCTTCCACGTATTTGCATGTTAAATTGATTAATTAATAACTTGGCTAATTAATTAATTGATTTTATCACAAGGGGTCATTCAGTTTATGGCCTATCAAGAAATATTTCCTTTGTTTTCATCATTAAGTAGGCTACCTTTCCTCTTTTTGGTTTCAATTGAAAAACTTAAATTCAAATAAAAGAGAAAGAGGAAAGCAAGCGTACCTAGGCATTGGGTGTGGAAAAGGTGATATGCTGAAAATGCCAAAATGGGTACATTGAAAAGGCCCTTATGCTGTTCTGTGATATGCTGATAGCTAATTTCGCCATGGACTATATCACTGTTTCATCGTGCTGGGAGCTGTTGCACTTTTGAATAGATCAGGCATTGGGACTCAACTGCATGCCTATATTGCAAAGTTGGGCTTAGATTCAGATGTCTCCGTTGGCAGTTCACTGAAGACTATGTACTCCAAATTTGGAAGCGTAGGAGATTGCCGCAAAGCATTTGATCACATAGAGAATCCTAATTTGATAGGTTGGACAACCATAATTTTCAGCTATGCTCAACATGGGTGGGAGAATTTGAGTTTTGGGTTTTGATTTTGGGGGAAGGAAAGGGTGAGTTTTAGGTCTAGGGGAAGGTGATGTTAGCGTGTGAGAAGAGGAGAGATTTTGAAGAAGTATCGGTTTTAGGTTTAGGTTTTGAAGAAGTATCGATTTTGTAATGCGTATTTGGTGGGGGAAAATCAAAACATATAAATCAAATTAAAAAAATAAAATAAAATGCTGACATGAAAAATTGTGGAAGTTTCAAAAATTTCGGTTTTATATATATTTATTTCCTTCGAACCAATATATATATATATATATATATATATGTATTTAATCTGTATCTTCCCATTTAGTTTATGGATTTCAAATCCGTATTTAAATGGTGGATGGTCTTGAGATTTGGGGAAGTTCTATAATTTAAATGAAAATTTGGTGTTAATGCATTGCAACATCTATGGCCTTGAGAGGCAATCCAACGGATTTATATAATCTTGTGGGTGGAATGAGGTAGTAAATAATAACTAATTACATTTTATGTGTTTAAAGTATGTTAATATATAAAGATTTGATGTGCTTACACATGTAAATCGAATGTTTGCTCAAACTTTGTTCAATTCATACATAGACTCTTGCAAGTGGGTCTGAAAGACTTATATACTCAAAGTGGATGGATTTTAACAGGGTGGTGCGCTTTAAAATTCACACCAGTTGGGACTTGGGAGTCTTTGCAATATGAATCTAATTTCGAGTATTCCAACATACTTCTGAACTTTTGTTCAATCCTGCATATTCTGAAGTAAATTTCCAACCCTACCCATGCATGCACACCCTTACTTTCAATCACTCATTTGAGTTCTTGGCTGCTTGCAAGTCATGAACAGACCATTTCAACATCTTCATTTTGGACTAACACTTTTAAGAGAAATAAAATAGCAAACTGAAAGTCAAACTTACCTCAAGAAATAAAAGAGCAATTAAAAAAGATGAATTAAGAGATAACCTCTAGAAATAATTACCATCCATGTGTATATCACATTGCAAAACTAGTAAAATACCAACAGTTGAAACTTAGATTTTTCAGATCAGGACATCTATTCTACCTACAGGATTCTTTCTTGAGTATGCTTACATTCTAGCTCCATTTGAAGATCTACATACTCATGATCCATTTATACTTTAAGAAGTTCATAGCTAGTTTATGGACTCTTCCTGTTTCCTACTCCATAGACTTCAAATATAACATACTTTTTTTGATAATCAAATATAACAGACATCATAGTAACAAAAACGTTAACTTTTTCTTCTGTTTTGGGGAAAATTCTGAGAAAGAGCTTCAGTCAAAGAGATTGCATCTTTTTCACTCTGAACTGTCCTCCAAACCTAGAAGTTCGATGTATAAGAATTAGTATCACTCCAACATTCAGTCAAAGAATTAGTATCATTCTAGGTGCATGACTCAGAACTTGGGGATAAATCATTGGCGAAGAGCATCAGTTTTAGAAATAAACACACAACTCAATATAGAGGGTTAAACTTTCTACTTTATCAAAGAACATCGACAGACTGAATCAGAAGCTAAATTGAAATTACAGGGCATTTCATTATCCAAATTGGGGCCAAATAAACAACTGAACTGGACAGTCTTTGCTGATAAACCCCCACGGCTCCCATGAGGGATATTTTCCACCATTTGGGTAGCAAGAAGTTCCATTGCCTTTTAAATCAGTGCTGGGGAGTTCAGAAGTCCCATTCCAATTCCAGTTTGTTTGTACTTCATAATTTTTTTAAACTTATAAAAAAAAAAAAAAAAATTTACCTGTCCGTGAAGGATTGAAGAGTGAGAGAACTCTGTCAGTCTCAGTCTCCCCTCCCTAACAATCAAAATGCAGAAACAAAAAAAATGTTAGCAGACTTAAAATTATAATTGATTTGATTAACAATTAAAGTGTTAATTTTGGTGGGTTTCTTCTCTACTTAAAGGCTACTACTAAATGTATGGAATGACCAGACAAACTTCATAACTCAGTTATATTTTTATCTCAACACCATCTCAGCCATTACTAATAAAACTCCAAAAATATTCTAGCTTTGAGAGTGAAAGAAAGAGAAAAACCAGCCATTATTAAAGAACTGGGTAGGCGACTAGGCGGTAGCTGGCCTGGTCGTGACTCGTGACTCACGGTCAGTTGTTGGTCACGGTCCATGGCCTCAGGCGAGGATTCTCCTTCCGATCTCAAACGCAATGAGGGCTTGACAAAACATAACTCCGATCTTTCACGTGGATTCATCAATAATCTCCTCGTGAACAAATATAAATGTTCATTTGACATCAAGCCACTAGTTTTAGAGACCATCCTCATTGCTTTATTCACCCTAAACACCTCATCCTCTTAAGCAGTCCGTGTCCACCTACTACCATTCATTTTTATTCTCTTTGGGCAGTAGCCTAATCTTACACATTTGCTACTTTCAGAGGAAATATTATGGCTGATTTCATCGGAGGAGTTGGTTTTAGGCTCATGCAATTCCAAGTCCCTTGAAGAGTCCCCAACATGCTCTTGTATTGTTGCCGTTGGCTTCAAAGAATTACTTCCTTTGCTGCCATTTGCTGAGCTTCCAAATACAAATTTCAAGAGGCCTATACTTGGCTGGCCTTCTTTGTCTACAGAAATTGTATCAAGGCATTCCTATATATATATATATGAATTAATAGAAAACGTACAACAGTTAGAAATTATACGTCCGCTAGCTGGAACTGGAATAAAAGCAACACTGACTCTCTCAACTGGAAGGAATTGATACATACTTACCTCTGACTTACTTTGCAGCCATGATACGTCCGCTGTACAGGTGAGGGCTAAGATGGATTCCTTATTCTCAATAAATTTTTCCCAAATTCGCCACTTGTAATGAATCTCTCTATATTTGTTCACAACATCTACTAACCTAAAATCCAAATTAAATTTCTCAACCAATTCCTTCTTAAGATATTTAAACTCCTGTATACCCATTTTTTTGACGTCTGGGACTATTTTTTTGCACAACAAAAAATAATATTTCAAGATTTCCGGATTAGTCAAATCGGCTTCTTCCATCTCCATCTGGGGTCGTTTACCATTATCCATATTTTGCTAGACACAAAAATAGAATATTAGCTCTGTCCCAACCAAAAGTGCACTAATAACATGATCATAGCGTAAATTGAAGCGTAGTAATCTAGATTTTAATAATAAAAAAGTTTGTAGTTAACATATTTTGGAATGCATGAGATGAGATTAATTAGCAAAAAATAAGAAAGGAGCAGATGAAGAGTGGAGTAAAAGCTACTAGTTCAATATCTCGTAAAAAAAAATTCTCTCCTCACGTCTCAACATCTCCGAATAGAACAACAATAATACATAACAACAAAAAGCAAAAGCAAAGCCAAAACAGAATAACAATAAGAGATAGGAAAATATGAATCTAAGCCCAGACCTGAAGATTGTGGGTCGCGCTGCTGAGCTTAGGTTGTGGTTCTGGTTGGGTGCGCGAGAATCGAGAAAGGGCAGATGAAATAAAGAAATGGGACACCGATACGAGGAAACAATTTGGAGGTCGCTCAAGTTGGCCACCCAATATAAGAAGAGCTGATGGCCAACCCTAAGCAAATCTGATATGAGAGAAAATCATAATTGACGTGGGTGGTTTTTTTTACCTCTGGTGGTGTCATTTGCCACGAGTTACTCATTTGTCATGTGTCACTTATCAATTAATAAATTAATAATAATTTATTAATTGATGTGCGACTTTTTTTTTAATTTTTCAAAATAAGTTCTTTCTACTTTTATACATTTTCTCATGATTTTGATCGGTGAGTTATCACTTGTTTCATTAACCCTTTTTTTTTTTTTTGAATACTTTTTTCATAAACTTATCATTATTTTTTTTTCCCAATTTCATAGTGGCATACATATACATGCTTTGTATTTCTTACATATACATGTCTTGCTCGCATGTTGTTGTTGTATTTTATTTGCTTTCCTTACTGTGTGAAAACGATAAATTAGAAATTAAATTATGCTATGTGCTTGTGCCAAAAAGCTCTCCTCTTCAATTTTTCAAAATGCATAACATGTCCCTCATTGTCATGATTATTATTTGGCTACTCTAAAGTATACTCGTATAGGGGCTCTCACCTACCATGGGACCCACTCAAGTGGAGCTCAGTGATTTTGCCTACTTTAACTCTATCTTAAGGGTCTATTTAGGATCCGCTTATTTTGCTGAAATTGAAAACTTTTTGCTAAAAGTATTGTAAATAAAGGTAAAAGTTAGCTGAAATAGTATAGTAGGACCATGAATAGTACCAAAAAGTGCAGTGGCGTGCATGAATAGTAGCAAAAATAAGCCGAATAGCAAAATGAGCTGGTTTTTTTAATTTGGAGCCAAACACACACTTAACTTTAAGATGGAGTTAAAGTAGGCAACCTCAACCTCCTTGTAAAACTACCTATGTGGTCAAGGAGGTGAGTTGAAACCCTCCTTGTAGCCCTTCTTGAAGAGTAAAATGTGCCCGGGGAAGACGCAAAGGTTGAGATACAAAATAGGGCCCAATAAGTAATATCCAGCAAAATTACGATAATAATCTTGTCCAGCAATGGCAAGTGTCTTCTTCATCCAGAATTTCACCTTTTTTTCCACAAAATAAAATTTCTCCATTGTTGCTCGAAAACTTGTACATAACATATTTATAAGTTCCGGATACAAATTGGAAATATATTTTGTGAAAAAAAAAAAACTCAAGTCAGTACTGGACAAAAATGCTACCAACCTGTACCGGCCAAGAATTTTGTCTGAAATAAAATATCTTAGTTTTTGCTCAAAAACTAGTACATAGCATACTTAGATGTCCCGAATACAAATAGGAATTTTTTTTTTTTTTTTTTTAAATCGTTTCAATTGGGGCGAAAATGCGCACGGCCCTTACGGGACAAGAATTTTGCCCGAAATAAAATATCAACGGTTTTTCTCGAAAACTTGTGGATAGAATATTTTGAGCTCAAATAAACAAGTAGCAAAGAGAATTTGAGGGAAAAAAATTGGTCCAATAAAAGGTCGGCGTTTTTTATTAGAAACTTGTACATAGCATAAGTTTGGGGCTAGGGAGTTTAGTGTCATGGTGAAGAATAAGTTTTTATTTAATTTTTTGGTTATCTTATTTTCATTAGCAAGGAATAGGATATTTTCGTGATAGTTCAACGAGCACCCTTTTCAATATTAATTGTTTAGTAACCAGTGCCGATCAAGCTTTATACTTGTATGGACCAGCTTTGAACTCCTAGCTCAACAGTTGTATGGACTTTAGTCCAAAAGGCCCAAAATAATAAATTTGTAGAAAATGGGTTGGAAAATTGGGCTTTTAGTGAATTAAGTAACAAGCCAATAGATTTTGATGACAAAGAAAGGAAGATAATAGACATTCACTAAAGAAAAACATCCTCGGCTAAGTCCGAGGAGACTGATTTTTAGGTATTGCTCTTAAAGTGTTGTTACAAGTCTGGTTCTAAAATGCTATAGTGTTTCTTTCTTCATTTTTTCGATCCTTTTCTCATGGTGGGTCTCTTGCATTATATATCTTCCTTTGGATCATCTTGACCCTACACTTGTTGATCATTTGAGCCCTTACTTGAGTGTCTATCTCATCAAACACCCTCTCTGGCTTTTTGTGAGTTGTGGTAGCTAAGGTAGCACTATTCAGGGGTCTTTTCCACATAAATGCGGCCAGAAAAATAGTTGCAATGCATTTAATACGGTGGTACCAGTTGTCCTTTAGATATTTTTGGTTTCCCTTCCTTCTCGTATGTTCGTGAGGCATGTCCCTATCACTGGAACTTCTATCATCACTGGAATACATATCTGAGCCACATTTGTCACAGCCGAGGAGGAATTCCTCCTCGGACCGCCTTTCACTCCTTTCTTATTTATGAGACTCTAAACCAGAATCTCTCATAACTAATTACCCCTTCTCGGACATGCCACGTCCTCGGATAAGGCCCAAGACCCAATATATAATTTTGGGCCCTTATCCCTACAATACTCAATAGCAAAAATTCAATTCCTTAATTAAAAGATTAGTGTTATTCTATAAAATTCAATTCCTATTATATTTGAATTGTCATTGTAAATATGAGACTTTTTTTTTTCATTTTTGTGTTTGGATTTAATTTAAGTTTATGGGCTGTGTTTTTGTTAATTGTAATTTAAGTTTCATTGATATTTTTTGTAAGGACCAGATTTGAACTCCCAGCCCACTACGTGGATGGACTTAGGCCCAAAAAGCCCAAAACAATGAATTTATAGGGAATGAGTTGGAAAACTGGGTTTTAGTTAATCAAACAAATGCTAAAATGAGTTCAAATGATAAGAGAATGAAAAGAATATGAATTGTATTGAAGAAAAATCGTTCTCAGCAAAGTCCGAGAATGTCTATTTTCCTATATTATTTCCAAATTTGGTTACAAATTCAGTTCCTGAAGGCTACAGTGTTTTTCTCTTCTATTCCACCTCCCTTCTTCTTATTGCCCCCTTTGTCCTTTATACCATACTTCCTCTTCATTCCCACCTTACACATGCATGCTAGAGGGTTGGTGTTGATACTTGTCCCATCAGCCCTTCCCCTAAGTCACCATATAGTAGCTGTAAGACTAAAAAAACACTGTTTAGGTATCACTTTCACATTAATGCGGCTAGAGAGTTAGCTGCAGTGCATCTAATGCAGAGGCAACAGCTTTTCCCTTAGATATTTTACAGCACCTTCCTGTCCAATATCTCCACGATACTTATCAACTCCAACGAGACTTCTTGGAATATTACCCTCAGCGATTAACAACTCCTTCGGACCTCGGCATCAATCAGCTAAGGATATATTTATCCTTGGCCCACACTCTTGGGCCATTATGGTCAAAGCTAACTTCTATTTCCCAACAGTATTTTCTAATAAAGATTTCTTCTCCTTAGACATCCCATTGTCCTCGGTTTGGGCCACAGACTCGTAACACAAACAAATGATGGACTCTTGGGCCCAATCACCCTACAATAGCCCATCGAGATCCTTCTTTTTGGCTCCTCGGGAAAAAAGGAGGATTTCGACATCACCTCTGTTCACAAAGAAGCCTACTTAACCGCCCAAGACATGCACTTGTCGTTTTGGATTACGAGAAGCGCTCCTCATTAAATTTTTACGGCCTTATGTCCCCCACGTTCTACGATGCGATTTAGATCCAACTGTTGAAAACCCTGTTAGGACTTGGGCGGGAGTTTTCCTGCCCTACAGCTCTCTTTCTCTGATATAAATATCACTCAAATCAAACGCTTTCTTTACTTTAGCAATCATTCAGCTTCTAGCGCACATACATTGAATCTATCAACTTTCTCACTTTACTTGTGCTTCTAGAAATACCAAAAACTCGTCCGAGGACATATTCCTTACTCTTGTAAGTCTCTGCAAACCTTCAAGCTTTATTTTTCAGCACATTTTTCTGTTCTTAGTACTTTTCCTTTTCTTGTCTTCATTCTTTTCCTCTCAATCACCTTAGGCCTCTCTAAATCATTCTAGAATGGGTAGATTTAAGTGTTTGATAGATTTCGAGGAGGGGATAAAAAATTTAGGGCTCAGTATAGGATTCCCCCAAATGTAGGTATTAGGTATTGCAAAGAGGGAGAGTAGCATTTGAAAAGGGAGGAGGGAGAAGTGGTGATCCCAATAATAGCATTCATAGAGGGGGGAATGAGAATTCCCATGAGCCCTGTCACTAAGGATTATCTTAAGGCTCACAAGTTAGCTCCCTCCCAATGCGCCCCAAACATATTTAGAATTATAGGATGTGTAAATGCCCTCAACGAAAAGATGGGTTTGGGGCTCACCCATCATGATGTCAACTGGGTTTATAACCTCCACCATCTGAAGGGACAAAGGTATTACCTAAAGTCTAGGTATCCCAAAGTTAGACTCATTCAGTGCCTTCTGGAGTCTAACAAAGGCCTTAAAAAAAAATTTTGATTATGTCTGGGGAGTGGCATGATGGCCTCCCCTGCCCGATGAGAGAGGGACAGCTAGGTGGGGTTTTGGGCCAACGACGTTTATTTATTAGTTTTTTTTCCTTTCCTTTCAGGGTTTGTTCCCCCTCTCCCCCCTTTTTTTAACAAAATATTTTTTGTGTTCTTGATGATTTTGCAGATAAATGTGCCGCTAAACTGAACTTCAGCTTAGTCAATAAGGAAAGTTTAGATAACATACTAAAAGCCATGGTCTTTCTACCAACCTCCATCTTATGTGACCGAAGAAGCAATTACCTCACCAGACGAGATGGGCATTCAACGGAAACAGATGTCGACCCTATAAGAGTTGTTAGAATCCCAGCCTGGGGGAAAAACATCTGGGAAGTCCACCCAATCTCAGCTTCCCCCTCCTTCAGCTTAGATCAGTCTTCCTACTGCTCCCCCAACCCAACAGACCGGAACCGACCTCAAAAGAAAAAGGGATGACAAGGGTAAAGAGGTCATGGAGGCTGGGAGAACTCATCCCCATCAAGAAGTTGAACTCCAAAGGGGATCTAAGTATCCCCGGGGCATGTAGATGAGGTTGGCTTATGAAGCTGACAGGAGGGGTGAGCACCCAGTTACAACCCCAACCTGGGCCCCGCCCATGGAACTGAACGGGGCTCCCCTATTAAGTGAAGCTTTCATCCGAGACTTTCAAGGAAGGACGGCTGGGTACATAGCCCACGCCGTGGAACAAACCTTGCTTCTCCCCAAAGATATGGCTGACCTCAGGTCTCTAAGGTAGCATGAAGTTTTCCTCGGGCTAAAAAGGGACCTGGCCATGGTAACTGTTTCAATTTAAGACTTTTTTTCTATTATGCATATATATATATATATATATTTATCCTACTATTATTATTACATATTTTCTTCTAAACTCCTATTCCTTTTTAGGCCGTCCAGGCCAATTTTAGAGCCGAGGAGATGGTGAACTCCTCCCATCGAAGAATGAAAAAGGAAGAAGGAAGGAAAATAGATGCCGTGGATGCCTTCCACATGGCTGAGAAAAGCAACCAGGAGCTGAAGGTTAAGCTGGCCGATGAGGTAAACGAAAGGAAATTCGCCACGGCTGCCTTAGAAAATGTCGAGAAGTAAGCTAAAAGCCAGCGGTTGCTTCTCCGAAGTGCCGAGGAGCAATTGGCCGCCGCCAAAGAGCAGATGGGCACCCTAAAGAAGAAAATGGAGGAGGTCGAAAAGGCCAAAAACCAGGCTGAGAAGGCTAAAGAGGAAGCAGAGAAGGCCCGGGATGCGGCGCAATAAGAAGGTTACGAAATTGGAGTAGCTGAGACCGAGGATGCCCTTAGGGCTGAAGTCTTCGGGGTGTACAAAATTTACTGTGACCAAGTATGGAATGAAACCCTCAACCAAGCTGGGGTTGAGGCTTCCTCTGAGCTTAGGAAGGCAGAAAATATCTACTACCCCCCAACCATCCGTCCTTCTTCCTCGTGCACTACGTGGATGGAATTAGGCCCAAAAAACCCAAAATAATGAATTTATAGAGAATGAGTTGGAAAACTTGGTTTTAATTAATCAAACAAATGCTAAAATGAGTTCAGACGATAAGAGAATAAAAAGAATAAGAATTGTATTGAAGAAAAATCGTTCTCGGCAAAGTCCAAGGATGTCTGTTCTTATATATTATGCCCAAATTTGGTCTAAAATTTAGTTCCTGAAGGCTACAGTGCTTTCCTCTTCTATTCCACCTCCCTTCTTCTTATTGCCCCCTTCGTCTTTTATACCATACTTCCTCTTCATTCCCACCTTACACGTGCATGCTAGAGGGTTGGTGTTAATATTTGTCCTATCAGCCCCTCTCCTAAGTCATCATATAGTAGCTGTAAGGCTGAAACAACACTGTTCAGGTATCAACTCCACATTAATGCAACCAGAGAGTTAGCTGCAGTGCATTTAGTGCGGAGGCAGCAGTTTTTTCTTTAGATATTTTAGGGCACCTTCCTATCCAATATCTCCACGATACTTATCAACTTCAACGAGACTTCTTGGAATATCACCCTGAGCGATTGACAACTCCTTCGGACCTCAGCATCAATCAGCCCAGGATATATTTATCCTCGGCCCCACTCTTGGGCCATTATGGTCAAAGCTCACTTCTATTTTCCAACAGTCTTTTCTAATAAAAATTTCTTCTCCTCGGACAACCCCTTATCCTCGGTTTGGGCCATAGACCTGTAACACAAACAAATGATGGACTCCTAGGCCTAATCACCCTACGTTTTTTATTCAGTAATTTAATGTTTCATATCAAAAATAAGAATTTTTGAGACTGGAATTCAATGTACAGTTAAAGAGGAAGAAACAAAGAATCGTTTAAATTTTCATATTCTACCATTTTTCATGCCGCTTATAAAGATTTTCCAACCAATCATTATCTCCCAATCCATAATTCTCCATAATCTTACTATATTCTAACTAAAATGGTGACTGTATCATGGATGCAATGGAGTAATTCTCCCTGAAAATGTGGATATTTATGATATACATAGGACAACTGGTTTGGAACTTTCTGTAAAAGATGCCTCATACACAATCTATGAGTTACATTTGGCAATACATCTGCAATTGTCTTAACCTTAGCCTTGTTATCATCTGTTATAATTGTAGAAGGAGGAGTTCCAAGCATTGCCTTAAGCCAAGTCTTTAGCAACCAAATATAAGATTCTGTTGTTTCATTCATAAGCAAAGTACATCCAAACATCACAGATTAATGATGGTGATTAACCCTTGTGAAGGAACAAAAGGCATCTTAAGACAATTTGTTTGGTATGTAGCGTCAAAAGTAACGACATCTCCAAAATATTGGTATGTCATTCTTGACATAGCATCTGCCCATATGCAATTACCCATGCACCAATTTTCATCAACTTCAATAGCATAAACAAAACCTACATTTTTACATTAACTCTCAATCAAATATTTGTGCATTCCTTGGACATCTCCATCTTGAAGCAACTTTCTTCTTTTACTACCCAAATAATTTTGAATATCGACTGGAATACATCCAACATTATAATCACCACTAGATTCTTTACTTAACACATATATTATCTTGCTTGGGGCTATACCTTACTCATTGAGTGTATCTATAAGATTCCTCTGGGCACTTGTTATAACTCTATGCCCACGAAGCAAACTTGTACTCTTAGGAGGAAGAAGCTCATTATTATGACCCTCCATAAACTTATATACAATCCATGTGTCATCAACTTTCTTTAAACTTAACATTGCTTTGCATCCCACTCTTGTTTCTGCACGCTCTGTACCTGTTCTTTCTTTGTCTTCGTTACATTGACAATGAAACCCTTCCTTTGAACAAACATATTCAATTCCAACCCATATTTTATCATTATTCTTTCGAGTATGATTTACTCATATACTAAAACCCTTTCAACTTGCATATGCATTAAAATATGCACGAGCAGCCTCTAAGTTATCAAATACCATATCAAGACGTGGTTCTAAATGTCTATTGCATGCAAAATGTTGATTTCAATCATCCAATGACAAGTCTATAATATTTTGATCTTTGTTTATTTCTGACTCATCATGTACTAAGTTGTCCACCATATCATAAAGTGTGATTGTTTCAGGTTCTTTGCTCACACTTATATTTTCAATTCAAGTAATTTTAAATTTCAATATAACATATAAAAACAAAAGAGAAGAAAAATTCATAAGCAACAATTAAGAAAAAATTTAAATTTTGTGCTATTACAATACTAAACTTGCCCAATTTGGCAAACTTGTTCTATTACAAAATTAAAATTTAATTGAAATATTTTACGCTAATGTTACAATTATCATTGGAAAATGGTAACGTATCAACTTTATTTAGGATACAAGTAAAGAATAAATCCAACCACTTAATACAAAACCAAACAACCAATTTGAATTTTTAGAAATTCAAACTAATTACACAAAAGTACAACAAAAGCAGGGTACATTTGAACACCCTGCTAATAGCACAATAAACTCTGTTACATAAAACAGCTCCAACTACATCCTTAATTGCACTCTGGTACATGTAGAGACCAAATTTTCATTACAAGTAGGAGAAAATTGACATTACAAGTAGGAGCAAATTATATTTGAAACTAAAAATATTATAATAGCTATCAAATAAATGATACTAGCTGTGTCCCAGATGCTAAAGTTGACAATGGAGAATTCAACAACCACAATAAGTAAACTCGTCGAAAAGGCACCTATAAGAAAGAAAAAAGAAGATTCTCATTCAATTAAATTCATTTCGTGGTTGAACTAATATAGAGAGTAAAAATATAGAACTTTTCAGTATTAGATTCCTAATTGAACAAGATCTCAAGAAAAGAAAATCTAAAACTTTAAGTCAAGGGTTAAAAAAAAAAAAAAAGTTAACACAAACTGAAAAATTAAAAGCCCTTTTCTATTATAAATTAGAAGCAATTTTTTTTTTTTAATAAAAAAAAAATCAAACAGTTCAGCAATCCTATTATACAAGAAGTAACATTCTTTTGAATCTTCAACAAATGGGTTAGGTAACTGCCAACCAAAAAAAAAAAAAAAAAAAAAATCAGATTCAATTTAGTTAAGTAGAAAATTTTGCATAATCAATATTAAAGTCTTTTATTCCTTTTTACTTAACTTTTCTCTCTCTTTAGTCTTTCCTTCTCTCCGTCCTTTCTCTCTTGTTCCCCTCTCTCTCTCCTTCAACACCACTCTACTTCTTTCTCTTTATTTCTTTAATTTCATTATGTTACGAGCTTAGTTTTTATTTAATTATTTAAAATTATAATTTTGTTATTAGAAGTTGGGTAATCAAATTCTTTTTTTTTTTTTGAATTTATTTTGAATAAATCTTTTGAAGTCATCTATTTAAATGGCTTAATTGTTAATTAATTAAAGAAAATTGAAAAATCTTATTGTAGGTACCATAGGCATGCTTCACAACGTCCTAGGCAAGCTAGGCGTGCTTGGCAACGTCCTAGGCATGCATGGCAACCACCTAGGCCGTCCTCGGACGGCTTCTCAATGTCCTAGGCATGCATGGCAACGTCCTAGGCATGCTTGGAAATGTCATCGGACGGTGTCCTACGAGTCCCAAATCGAAGGAAACCCCCCCCCCACTTGCTGTCTTATAAGCTTTGAAGCGAAGGAAATAGTGTACCATCAGATTAGTTATTCGAATAACTATAAACTGATGGTACACTACTTCTTTCGCTTCAAAGCTTATAAGGCAGCAAGTGGGGGGGTTTTCCTTCAATGTGGGACTCCTAGGACACCGTCCAAGGACGTTTCCAAGCATGCCTAGGACGTTGTCATGCATGCCTAGGACGTCGCAAAGCCATCCCCTTTTATTGTGGGTACCATAGGCATGCTTCACAACGTCCTAGGCAAGCTAGGTGTGCTTGGCAACGTCCTAGGCATGCATGGCAACCACCTAAGCTGTCATCGGATGGCTTTGCAACGTCCTAGGTATGCTTGGAAACATCCTCGGACGGTGTCCTAAGAGTCCCACATCGAAGGAAAACCCCCCCACTAGCTGCCTTATAAGCTTTGAAGCGAAGGAAGTAGTGTACCATCAGTTTAGTTATTCGAATAACTATAAACTGATGATACACTACTTCCTTCGCTTCAAAGCTTATAAGGCAGCAAGTGGGGGGGTTTTCCTTCGATGTGGGACTCCTAGGACTCCATCCGAGGACGTTTCCAAGCATGCCTAGGACGTTGCAAAGCCGTCCGAGGATGGCCTAGGTGGTTGCCATGCATGCCTAGGACGTTGCCAGGCATGCCTAGCTTACCTAGGACATTGTGAAGCATGCCTATGGTACCCACAATATATATACTAATAGGCTAACTTTTACGGGGGGGGGGGGTGGGAATACCTAAAACGTGTGTTTTTTTTTTTATTTGTTGCACATTCCCAGAAATGGTAATGCACATGCAGATTCTTTGGCCATGCTCGCTACCTCCTCGGCGCAAGATTTACTGAGAGTTATCCTCATCGAGGACTTGCATGGGCCTACAGAGGCCAGAAGGGGGGGTAGTCCAAGTTCATCAAATCAGAGTCGAACTCAGCTGGATGGATCCTATAATTAAATTCCTGAAAGAGGATATCTTGCCTGAAGAAAGGTTGGAAGCTGACAAAATTCGGAGGAAGGCAACCAGATTCTGGCTATCCGAGGACCAAAAACTATATAAACGTTCCTATTCAGGACCATACTTATTATGCATGCATCCCGAAGCAGCTGAGTTACTACTAGAAGAATTACATGAAGGAATATGTGGGAGCCATACTGGGGGTAGATCTTTGGCTCACAGAACCATTACTCAAGGCTACTGGTGGCCATATATGCAAAAAGAAGCACATGAATATGTCAAGAAATGTGATCAATGTCAACGATTTACGCCAAACATACATCAACCAGGGGGAGTCCTCAATCCATTATCCAGCCCATGGCCATTTGCTCAATGGGGCTTGGATATCGTGGGTCCATTCCCTAAGGTTACAGGAAACAAGAAGTACCTTCTGCTCGGCACAGATTATTTCACCAAATGGGTTGAAGTCGAGCCTCTAGCCAACATCAGGGACGTGGATGTCAAGAGATTTGTCTAGAAAAATATTGTCACTAGATTGGGGATTCCTCACACCCTCATCTCAAACAATGGCCTTCAGTTTGATAGCAAGGCCTTTAGAAATTACTGTGACGAGCTGGGAATCACGAACAGATACTCCACCCCAGCTTATCCCCAGGGGAATGGTTAAGCAGAAGCTGTTGACAAGGTCATAGTAAATGGGCTAAAGAAGAGACTAGATGATGCGAAGGGCAAGTGGGTGGAAGAATTGTCACATGTACTTTGGGCATACAGAACTACGCCTCGTAGGTCTACGGGAAAGACCTCCTTTTCAATGACTTATGGGGCTGAAGCTGTCATACCTTTAGAGAATGGGTTCCCAACGTTGAGAACTAGTTCGTTCAGTCCGACTGGCAACAATGAGCTGTTAGAGAAGAGTCTGGATCTGATTGAGGAAAGAAGGGAAAATGCAATGGTCCGATTAGCACATTACCAACAAAAACTTAGGCAGGGTTATGATGCCAATGTAAAGCTAAGGCCTATAGAACCTGGTGATTTGGTGCTCAGGAAAGTTGTAGGCACTGCAAAAAACTCAGCTTGGGGAAAGTTAGGACCCAATTGGGAAGGCCCATATTGTATTACCTCAGGGGCTGGCATTGGGGCATATTTCCTGGAAGACTTAGATAGTCATGTAATACCACGCCCCTGGAATGTAAACAATCTTAAAAGGTACTATTACTAATCGAATCTTTCCTTTGATCAATACGTGAGTTTATTATAAAAAGTTTATTTTCCTAAGTGTTTAAACTTAAATCCAATCATGCCTGAAGTTCTCGGACCAGATGATTTGGGTGAGTTAACACTCCGTTACAATTTTCCTAAGTGTTTAAACTTAAATCTAATCATGTCTGAAGTCCTCGGACCAGATTATTTGGGTTAGTTAATAATAATTTTTTGGTTTCAAAAAAATATTTTTTGGCACTATACATGGGTCTTACTGTACTATTTCAACTAACTTTTACTTTTATCTACAGTACTTTCAACAATAATTTTTCAGTTTCAGCAAAATAAGCACTATTCAAACACACCCTAATGTCTTTAGATAAAAAAAAAAAAAAAAAATTTCTAATTTTAGAAACAGACTTTAGATAAAACTAATTGGTTATCACTTGGAGCCATTTAATACAACAATTTTTAGTATTTAAATAATTTGCACGAATTTTTATATACACGAATTTTTTCAAAAAATACAAATAATGTTTTTTTCTTTTTGCTAACTGTCTAACACACGCCTAACACTTACGTCTAGCTTTTCCCTACTCCCAATAAAACATTACTATTTTAATGTAATTTTATACCACATTGACAAGACCCATTGAGTAGATTTTATATATTTTAATTTATTTTTCTGACTGCGGTGTGAATCGATGTGAATTACTGTGCTTTGATTCCTGGGTAGTATTTGCGAATTGATATTGACTGTGCCAGATTGGTGAACAGTTTTCTTTTCACGGAATTGCTTTAGCTGTTGTGTTTAATATTTTAGGTTTATGTTTATCACAAATATCTTCTTTTAATATTATAAAATTACAATGTGATCTTCCCTATTTGATGAAGTTGATTTGTGTCTGAAAGTAGGAGGTTTTGATCAAGATAGTCACTTTCGTACCGAGGCCATTTCGGTTTAATCAAATGAACTATATATTTTAATATCGAGGCCATTTCCGTTTAATCAAATGAATTATATATTTTAATATTGATGTACCGTTTCGAAATTACTCCTGGCTATATATATATATATATATATATATATATGAACTAAATATTTTTTGAAAAATAATAAAAACATTACAAATTTTATTACAGTATATATATAAATTGATGGGCATGCTACTGCTGAATCTCAATTTTTACACATATATAAAAACATTTCAATTTTCAATAATTTAAAAAAAAAAATTGTTAAGAGCACGTATTAATTAGACCCTATATATATATATATATATATATTGCTTTTTTTACCCTTATTTTGGGATAATTACTGTTACGAAAGCTAGACTCTTGAAATTTACAGTAAAGCCGTGTCATACTTGTTGGAAGGTGAAATTTACAGTAAGGCTGTGTCATACTTGAAAGGTGACAACAAAGGCTTCATTTAATACAATCACTTAAATATATATTTTCAGTTTTTAAAGAATATTTTACATTTTTTTTATTTTTTTTATTTACACATATTTTTAAACATATATTTTCAATTTTTAATGCATATACTGAACACCTTCCTAAAATCTTGCAATTTACAAAAATGGTGTAAGGCCATTCAAATTTCAAAGTGTAAGGCCATTCAAATTTCAAAGTTTGAAGCGACCCAAGTGTTTATAACTAAAATTAATGTTTTTCTCACATCACTGTACTCATTAATTTACCCTATTATGCTGTTTTAGTATGGTGAATGAATCTTTGAAAGTTCGGTGAAGACTGAAGAGAGATTGAGGTCGTTGATTCGATGAAGACTAGAGATTAGAGAGAGAGAGCGTCTGAGATTGTGTCCGTTGGATTGGGATATGAGATTGAGATATCTAATTAAGAAATTGATCTCTAATTGTGACCGTTGGATTGTGTTATTAGTTTTGATTTTAACGATTGATTTGTAATTTGGTACCTTTACTCTGAATCACTGATATGATGTATCTCTGATATGACTTGACAGATTAGAGTCTACCGATATGACTCGACTCAAAGGAGTTTGTAGAGTATAATTGTAATCGCAAAATTTGAATCTCAATTTAGTTTAACGGTTGGATTTGAAATTGGGAACTTGTGCCAAAAAGGGTGTTCAAATTGGTTTCCTCCCTTAAAGCATTCACAGTAGTGAGCGCAAAATTTTAGCTATTTAGCTACACAAAAAGTCACTTTATCTATTTTACCTACGCACATGCTGCAGCAGTGGGTGAATCTATTTTAACTTTCAACACAATAAAATAATATACACATCACAATAAAATAATATAACTACTAAAATAAAATAATATATTCTATTACAAAAAAACAACCACAGCACCAACCACAACCACTCTACCATCAATCATAGCCACAGCCACAGCCACAACCACCACCACCACCATTACCACCACCAGTCCACAACAGAAGAAAAAAAAAAAAAAAAAACCCACAGCACCACAAAACACGACACAACCACTGCCAACACAGCACCACAAAACAAACCCATTCTACCATCAGCCATAGCCACAACCACCACCACCAGTCCACAGCAGGAAAAAAAAAAAAAAAAAAACCCAAAATCCACCTCCACCATTGCGGCACAACCACCATCACAATAGCCTCAAGCTCAACCAAAAAACTAGCAACCAATTGAAAAAAAAAAATCCAGAAATCTCACCCTCAAGATACCTAAGCCAAGAGCACACAATACACATAATTAGAAATCTTAAAACCTAGATCGGCGGCGTGGGTCTGAGGCGATCGGCGGCATGGGTTTGAGGCAGATGGTGGCTGATGGGTCGATGAGAGACCGGAGTGATGAGCTTCAGAGATGAGATGAGAGTGAATGAGAGAGAGAGAAGCATGCTCTGAGGGAGAGAGAGCAAGTGATAATATTTTAATCGAATAAAATAATATATTTTTTAAGCTCTCATGAACAGTGCACATCTATCTGTAGATGTACACTATAGCAATGGAGCTAAAATTTTTAGATTTAACTCCACTGCTATAGCAATATTTTTGTGTTTGTAGAGCTAAAATATTTCACTTACGATTATTTCAGTTTCTACTAATATTTTTCATATTTTAAACACACTTACACACTTTTTTACAAACTTTTTCATCCATACATATATTAAAAACACTCAAACAGCATTACTCAAACTCTTTTACCAAACACCTTTTTAAGTTTTGAAAAATTATAAACAAGTTCAACTATCAATATTTGGTTCATAAAAAGAATAAAAACATGTGGGAGGTTGGATACTAATAACAAGTTTGGATTTTTTTTTTCTTATATATCTTTTTGTTTAATTATTTGTGTATTTTTTTTAAGTTCCATTTTTTGAAGATATAATTATATATTTTTTCACTAATTTTCAATAGATAAACCAATAAAGTTGTCGGTAAAATAATCTAAATACAAACCCTACAATTTAACACGTTACAGACAAACCATTTCTTCATTTTAGAGATATATCTGCCTTCATTTTTTTTTTTTTTTTTTTTGAGTTTTATTTTTTCTACTCCCATCGTTCAGAGCATGATGGGAATAGAATTATTAATAAATACAAAGACTTAGATTTTGTAAGATTTGATATGGGTTTATACTTCACACAATTTATCAGTAGTGGATGGCATTATATTACAGCGCGCATGTAGTTCTCACCAGCTCTCTCTAGGTGACGCACATACTGAGGTTTTGCCTCGGGCCCTGCAAACGAGAGACCCAACCCCACCTTCCACATATCACCCCAAGCTTCCCACCAAAGGGTCATGTCACTATATATATATATATATATATATGTTAGTATAGGGCTCTGCCTCTATAGGGCTAGGACAGGCCTTGGGTCACGTGACTCTGATACTAGCCAAAATGTAAGTTAGGGATTTTTGGGAATCTAATCCAATATTGAGTTTTGTAAACAAATTTGAGGTCAGTTTTATTTTTTACTTATTGAATTATCATTTTAATTATATTTTATAAAATCATAAAATATTTACCTTATCCAAATTAGCCTATGATTTTTAGGGGTCGGGTAGAAAACTTGTACAAGGAGAAATAGTTTCGTCATTGAATGGTCTTCTCTATTAACTCTAATCTCTTGCTACTTGCATTTTTTGAAAAAAAAAAAAAAAGTCATATGGTTACAGTATTGTCACTTGCGTTTTTTTGGAAAAAAAAATAAGAAAATGTATATGGGTTAATTACAGAGTATTGCCACTTGTGTTATTTGAAAAAAAATATTAAAAAATAAAAAAGATGCCATATTATCACTGTTTTAGTTCCTGATGGAATCACTGCAGTTACTGTGCTTTTTTTTTTTCCTCTTTTGATCTCAGCCACACACATCTTGCAACTGACACTCGTGAGTTGTCTCCTACTTTACTGCTCCTCTTTAGACTTCTGCTCTTACCTCACAGCCTCAGAACCTAGTCATTCATTAGCCTGACCAAAGGTATGGAGATAAGACTTTCAATTTCAAATTTGAAATGAGAAATGCCCACGTGATGCCTGACCAAATAAGGAGATAAAATTAAGATAAAAATAAAGAAACATAAAGAGGATGAGAGGTGTGATGTGGTGGGGGAAAAAAAGAAAAAAAGAAAAAAAGGGAGTTATTAAAAATAATTTGTTTGTAGATAGTATTTTTTTTTTTTTTTTTTTTTTTTTGCAGATAGTAGTTGAAAATTGATATCCATGTATTAAAATAAAAATAAAAATTCAATAACAAATAATTACCAATTTGTTATAAAGGTGTTAAAAAAATATTATAGATATAAGAGCATTTCTAATGGTGTAGTTAAAAGTAAACTATTCTCTATAATAGAGAATGAAACCAAAAAAGTAGTTTTCAATAGATTCTCTAAATTCTGAATTTTTTTTGACTCATGAACAATAGCTCATCAAATCTGATGAGAGGTGTGGTGTGGTGGCGAAAAAAAAAAGAAAAAAGAAAAAAGGGAGTTATTAAAAATAATTTGTTTGTAGATAGTAGTTTTTTTTTTTTTTTTTGTGTGCAGATAGTAGTTGAAAATTGATATCCGTGTATTCAAATAAAAATAAAAATTCAATAACAAATAATTACCAATTTGTTATAAAAGTGTTAAAAAAATATTATAGATATAAGAGCATCTCTAATGGTGTAGTTAAAAGTAAAATATTCTCTATAATAGAGAATGAAACCAAAAAAGTAGTTTTCAATAGATTCTCTAAACTCTGAATTTTTTTTTGCTCATGAACAATAGCTCATCGAATCTGATGAGAGGTGTGGTGTGGTGGTGAAAAAAAAGAAAGAAAAAAAAAGGGAGTTATTAAAAATAATTTGTTTGTAGATAGTAGTTTTTTTTTTTTTTTTTTTTTTGGAGAAATTTGCAGATAGTAGTTGAAAATTGATATCCGTGTATCAAAATAAAAATAAAAATTCAATAACAAATAATTACCAATTTGATATAAAAGTGTTAAAAAAATATTATAGATATAAGATCATCTCTAATGGTGTAGTTAAAAGTAAAATATTCTCTATAATAGAGAATGAAACCAAAAAAGTAGTTTCCAATAGATTCTCTAAACTCTGAATTTTTTTTTGCTCATGAACAATAGCTCATCAAATCTGATGGGAGAGAAAATATAACATGTTTCAGTAATCCGTGTATCAAAATAAAAATAAAAATTCAATAACAAATAATTACCAATTTGTTGTAAAAGTGTTAAAAAAATATTGTAGATGTAAGAGCATCTCTAATGGTGTAGTTAAAAGTAAAATATTCTCTATAATAGATAATGAAACCAAAAAAATGGTCTCCAATAGATTCTCTAAACCCTGAATTTTTTTTTGCTCATGAACAATAGCTCATCAAATTTGATGGGAGAGAAAATATAACATGTTTTGGTAATCCGTGTATCAAAATAAAAATAAAAATTCAATAACAAATAATTACCAATTTATTGTAAAAGTGTTAAAAAAATATTGTAGATGTAAGAGCATCTCTAATGGTGTAGTTAAAAGTAAAATATTCTCAATAATAGATAATGAAACCAAAAAAATGGTCTCCAATAGATTCTTTAAACCCTGAATTTTTTTTTGCTCATGAACAATAGCTCATCAAATCTGATGGGCGAGAAAGTATAACATGTTTCAGTAATACCAACTCAGCATCTGTTTTAGTATTTCCTACCCAATAAATGAGTGACACATGTTTCAAAAAAAAATCACACTACTCCAATAATTTAATCATAATCTTCTATATTATCGAGAAGATAAATTAATCATTTTTTAGAGTAATCTCATGTGGTTTTTTGAAACAGGTGTCACTCATTTATTGGGTAGGAAATACCAAAACAGATGCTAAGTTGGTATTACCGAAACATAGTATATTTTCTCTAGATGGGCTACTGTACATCATTTAAATTTTTTTTTTTTTATAATAATCATGTATTGAATAAAAAAATGTTGAAAGATATGTAGTTGTTAAAAAAAGAATTAAGAATGAATGAAAAAATAATATTTAAATGAAATAGAGAATCTCTTAGAAAATGTATTTAAAAAAGTAAGTAGTTAAAAGGTAAAAGTTACTGTGCATTCTCCAAACAATACAAAAATGTGAAGAATTTGTTAGAGATGCTCTAACACATCTAAAAAAAATTGATGTTAAAAATATTACGTATTTTACTGTATTATTATTAAAATTAAAGTATTACTAATAAAATATGATTTTAATTTTATTTATTATGTTTTTAATTCACACTGCACCTAATTTGTATGCAGTGACTATAGTGTGCATTAACAGACCATACATAAATATTACATACATAGAGAGACCAAGACTATTCCAACGCCTCTCTCTCTCTCTCTCTCTCTCTCTCTCTTCTGTAGATATCTCGGACAGCCGAATTAGCATGGTACTGTGACTGCCCAAGCGGCGCATTGGACCTCCAAACACTGACCAAAACTTTACGGGCACTATCTTTGTCTCTCAAAAACTCAGGTATGCTAGCTAGCTAGCTTTTGCACCTCCACCACCCATATTTTGAATTCGATTCCTTTTGTTTTAACCTTTTACCCTTTCTTTCTTTTTCTTTTTAGTGTTTTTTTTTTTTCATATACTTTGCAACAACAAGAACAACACAACAACATCTTCCGAGGCTCGTTTGGTAGAGAAGTTTGAGTAATATTATTTGTAATTTTTTAAAATTAAGTGTGGGTAAAAAAGTATGTAAAAATGTGTATAATATTGTCTTCCATACTTATTTTTCTGTACCTTTGAATTCCCCACTTTTAATTCACAGTTTCCTTCCACAGCTAGCTCCATCTAAGAGTACTTGTAGCAGTGGAGCTAAAAAGCTATATAACTATTTTAGCTCCACCAAAACACAAAAATAACCATACAGCAATGAAGCTAAAACTACTTTTTTTTTTTTAAACTTCATTACTGCAATGCACAACTATAGATAGATGTGTGCATTGTAGCTTAAAGCTAAAAAAAATAATAATAATAATTTCCTGTCTGGTTGTGTGTGTGGCTGTGATGGTTGTGTGTAGTGGATATATTATTTTATTTTAGTAAATATCTTATTTTATTGTGATATTTATATTATTTTATTGTATTGAAAGTTAAAATAGATTCACTGTAGTACGTATGTAGGTAAAATAGATATTTCCTATCTGGTTGTGTGTGTGGCTGTGATGGTTGTGTGTAGTGGATATATTATTTTATTTTAGTAAATATCTTATTTTATTGTGATGTTTATATTATTTTATTATATTGAAAGTTAAAATAGATTCACTGCAGCACGTATGTAGATAAAATAGATAAAGTAATTTTTTGTAGTGCCAAAAAACTAAAATATGATTTTATTTTTATTTACTATGTTTTTAATTCACATTTACTAATTATCTAAGCTCTTGTACGTGGGAAAGATTGAATATAAAGTCAAGTCCACATTGCCATTTTCCACCAGAATTTCCCTTCGTTTATCTGTTTTTATATCTCTTTGTCATTATTTGTTCTTCCGGATAAAATATGAGACGTTTACAAAGAATGCTATTTTTATTTTCTAGCAATAACGTCGAATACCCTATATAGTGAAAAAAACATTAGGTATTCTTTGTAAACGTTCTTCCCTTTTGATGTTTTACAAAGAATACTTGATGTTTTTTTGATTATCTAGGTTAATGTACGCTATTTCTAGAAAATAAAAATAGCAGCCCTCTATTCTTTGTAAACGTCTCATATTTTGTCTGAAAGAACACAGAACCACAAAGAGATATAGAAATAGAGAAACAGAGGGAAATTCTGGTGTAATTCCACTCAAATATCTTTTACGTCAATTGGGGTAAAAGATCTGGTTGGAATTAAAAAATAATTGATAGGCATGGTACGAATTTATAAAAATTGCAAATATAAATTGTATCAATTGGAAATTATGGACAATAAGAGCGAATGACTCACGCGAATGGGAGACGATGCTGATGGTTAGACATCACTTTACTTTCTGCTCTGTTAATGTCACCTTCTCATTGACAGGAATGGCAATTTTTGCCCAACTCGTGGGTGCTTAATCCAGCCTAGCCCTAATGGGCCGGATTTTACCCAATCCGATTAAAAATAGGGTCGGGTTTAGGTTTTTAAAAAAAAAACCCGAAGCGGGTCCAAGTATGGTCTGGTTTTTTACAAAAATCCGGCCTGAACCCGAACCTCTTATATATATATATATATATTGTTATAACCCTAACTAAAATACCTTACCTCCCACACAATCTCTTCAGACTTCAGAGCCGCCCTCATCTCTTTCTCTTCAACTCACAACTCTAACTCACTCTCCTCTCCCACTCTCACTCTCTCATGCTCTCATGTCTCACGCCGTCAGCCTCTCTCATGTCTCACATCGTCAGCCTCTCTCATGCTCTCAGCCTCTCAGTCTCACTCTCTTTGCCGAAGAAGATGAAGACGAAATCCTAAGATTCTTGCTGCAAAGATTCTCGGTCCCACACTCTCGGTCTCACTCGCCCATGCTCTTATGTTCTTCTTCCATTTTTTCTTTATTTGATTAGTGGGTTTGGCGATTTAGATTCTCTTTGTTTAACCTGTGGGTTTGGGGATTTAGATTTTGTTGTTAAGATTTGATGTTCCTTGCATGTACTTGTTTTAGATTTTGTTTTCAAATGTATTTGGTTTTTGTGAATAGGAAATTTGAATGGGTATGGTGAATTTGATTTGAGATTTATTTGGATTTGTTGCTTGTGCTGCATTGCTGCTGTGATTCTTTTTTCTCAGGAAAACAATATTTTGTTTTTAATGGATTGGGCCACAGTTAGGGGTTGAAGATTGTGCCCTGAAGTAGCGTGACTGTAGGAATGGCAACGGGTCGGGTTCGGGGCGGGTTTTTTGATACCCGAACTCGACCTGCGAGTCCTCCCCTGTTACCCGGACCCAGCCCGTTTAATAAACGGGTTTTTTTTTAGCACCATACCCACCCCGTCGGGTCTCCGTGGGCCCCGTCCAGCCACTTCTGAGCCTAATCCATGGCCCAATCCGACCAATGTTATTAATTTTAAAAAAAAAAAAAAAACACAAGCACAAATAGCAACACAAATACAAATCAATCAACATTGAAGCATCAGTCTTGCTGAAATGAGATTTTTAGACAATAAATAATAAATAAACATAAAAAATAGAGGAAACAAAACTCCATTTATGGACCGATTCTTACATGAATTCTCAAACATCAAATACCCAAAAACAAAAACTACTGAGAGGAAATGAACCCAAAAAAAAAAAAAAAAAAATGAACCATTAGACATGAAAGCTCGGAAATGTGTCTAAAACACACGAGCTGTTTAGACCCTCAAATTAAAGTTACGGCTTGGTTGATTTTACACTAACTTAATACTAAGTGCGGAATAGTGTAAACACAAGCGTATGAGCAAAACAACTACTCTAATCCATATTTAAAGCAACACAATAGTAAAAATGAAATAAACAAGAGTATGAAAGAGAGATGCAAACACAAATAACACCGAGACGTGTTATCAAAGAGGAAACCGAAAAACTAGGCGAAAAACCTCTCCGCCGCCCTCAAAGCAGAAATCGATCCACTAGACAATCAGTTGGGATACAAGGGTGAGCAAGAGACCCTCCAAGCCTAATCTACCCTCTGTACCTAAGCCCTCCAAGCTCCTACTTCAACAAGGCTTCTCGGAACCATGTCTTGTCTTAGTTCTCTGGATCCCGCAACAAGCTCCCTGTTGCATCTACCATCCTTGGCTTCTTCCAATACTTCCCAGCAGCACCAAAATGTCACTTGACACTCTCAAAGGATGTGATAAGTGTTTGGGCTATCAACCTCTCAATGGTATGGAAATGGAGAGGTAGGAGTTGAGGAATTTCCACTAGCAAATATGTAGAGGATTGTGGGTATGACAATCTCTAATTCTCTAAGTGTTTGGCTAGGGTTTTCTCTCAGAAGCACTTCTTAACATTTGTGGGTAATGTGGGTATAAATAGTGTGGGTACAGAAAGTGTGTATCAAACTGGACAGGCTGGCAGAATAGAATGCCTCGCGGGTGTCTCGTGGGAAGGCCTTACCCGCGAGATACTCGCGAGACACAGCTGTCTCCATCTAGCCTGACTCTTTGCATTCCAGCATGTGTAGGGCACATGAGTCACTTAGCGGGAAGTTAAGTCGCGAGACACCAGCGAGAAATCTTCAATCTTCAAATGCTTAAGTCTTCACACACTCTCTCTCTCTATCACACAACCCTTACAATGAAATCCCACAATAAATACAGGGTACAACAAATTGAATAAAAATACAATCAAATTTGGCATGAAATAAACGCCAACAAAACATGATGTTGTAAATAATAACTTTACAATCTCCCTCTTTGCCTATTCCGTGACAAAACCCCTAAAACATACTCTAGACTTAAATGTGAGTTTGGGAACAATGGTAAAACTCACTCACACCTAATCTAGAAGATGTGACGCACTTGCACGTATATACCTGTAACCTAAAACACTTGCACACAAACATAACTTTCATTAAGCTTATGACAAGTAGAACACAAGGTACGTACATGAGCAAGAAAAAGTGATCAAGTTTGTAAACACAGTAAAGCATCTAAACATATCTTGATCATACAAGAACAGTCATTAAAGAATGACTACAATGAACATTTAGCAAGTAAATGCTCATCCGGATACACAAATAATCCAAATGATCAATTGCATGACCCACACTCAACCAATGCAAAATACATGAAGTATATGCATCTAGGAACAGGATCCTACTAGGGCATAAGAGTGAGGTACTTAAGACATATTAGCAATATCTTAAAAGTACAGAAAAGTATGCTACAAAGCATAGAGATAATCACAAAAAAACTGAAATAAAACTGAGATTAAAACAGAGTATTTAAGTTTTAAACAAAAACAGTAAAAACCATAAGCATAAAACAACAGTTATAAAAACTAAAATAAACAAAGGTAAACCGTGTATGAACCAATAACCAATGCTTATAAGTCTAGAACTATGCTCCCCCTAACACTGTGCAAGCTCTTCCTCAGCTCCCCCTCAAAATTTTTCTCCCCCTTTTTGACCGAAATGGCCAAAGAGGCTAAAACTGATCAGACTCTAAATCTGATCCATGCGTCATGGACAAGTCACTGATCTAGGAAGACAATGCAGTTATTTTTCCCTGAACGTATGCAAACTGGGTCGCTGTGTGCTGCACATGGGAGTCTAACATGATGAACATCTGGTCTACCCTCTGTAGGAGACGATCTAATCTGTCTGGTCCTCATGCTGGTGCAAAAGATGATGGCTGTGTTGAGGGCTGATCTGATGACTCTGGAGCAGTAGTAAATCGCTCTATCTTATCTTTATATTGGACTGACATTGGCTGAGAGGGAGGACGAATCTCCAAAAACTCTTGAATACTATCCCTTGTAATCATGAACTCCTTGTGCCTCACCCAGCCAACTATATTGTCATCTTCCACAGTAGCATTTGAGAAAAATTCTCGAATGATCTTGGAGTACACAACCCCAATCGGGTTCAGCAGCTTGGTCCAAGTTCTTTCTTTGAACACCTCAGGAATGAAGGTGTCCTCAAGAGTTTCTAGCTGAACCACCCTTTCCATGATGATGGTTGCTCTTTTGTAGCAATCATTATACTTCATGTCAGCATCAGCAGACTTGAAATGATCAGAATCAGTGCGTACACGTTTGGAAGTTGGTTTCTTTGAAGCTGCATGCTTAGTTGGAGACATCTGTAAATCAACAGAACCAGAAAAGAACCAAGTACACAAGGCACAAACAAAATACAAAAGACTTGATTAGTTTCAAGTTAGTTCCAAGACAAATGAAAAAAGACCTAAACAAAGCATAACCAATTCAAAACAATATGCTAAAGCATATAAATCAAGAAATTACAAACACAATGCAGGAAAATAAGTTATTGTGCATATGTGTGCAGCACAAGATGCATGAGGGGTGCCTAGGTGTGTGCCAAGTGTGAGCAACAAGGGCATAGATTGTGAAACACAGAAACATGACCAAAACAAGTTACCCAAGGTCAAATAAGTGTAAACCTAGAAATTGGAATTCACTTGAATCCAATTTGGTACAACAATGTCACTGGGACATTCTGTCGAACACCTAGCATGCACAAAAGCAAATAAAACATGAATAATGCATGAACACAGTGAAATCTAGCCTCAATACATGTTAAAACGCCTCATGGGGCCAACACAGATGCACAAACACCAAATGGGACTAAGCCCAAACAAAAATTTTAAAAAATTGCATGAAAAATAGAAACCCAACCCATTTTTGAAAAAATCCCAAATTTTTGAAACCCTATTAAAAATTTCTGCATAAACGAAGAAAAACATGAAGCAAATGTTTTAGAAAACATACCTTGAAGTTGAAAATGCATAAAAAATGCTTGAAATTGATGGGGTTTGAGTAAAATTGATTTTGGCTTGAAAACGGTTCGAGAGAGGTTGAGCAAGGGAAATGTGAGTGATTTGAAAAACTGTCACATCTGCTACATATAAACTAAAAACACGCGTTTTTCGCGAGTTAGAGAGTAGCGAGACAGTCGCGAGAATGGTCATTGAAGCACATGAGCTTTCGCGAGAAGCTCTAGGTCGCGAAACAATCGCGAGATAGTCACAGTAGCTTCTGTATGATTTTGGAAAGATCCAGTTTTAGCCAAACAGCATTTCACAAGAAGCTGTTGGTCGCGAGGTACTCGCGACACAGTTGCGAGAGTTTCTGTGTGACATGATGAAAAAAATTATTTCTCTCAAGCCTTTTTCGCGGGAAGCTCTAAGTTGCGAGATTCTCGCGAGAACACCTCTGAACCAATTTTTGAAGAAAAACACAAAAATTCATTTTGAACAAAAACAAAGAGCACGAAAGTATAAAATCACTTTCAAAAACAAATAAAACACTCAAAAATCTTTTTAGGTTTAATCATCAAGTAATTGAGCATACACATCACATTTGAACATGTACAATCACACAAATGAGATAAGCATTCATTGAATCAAAGTCTTGTGTGTTGTGGGTGAGTATCAAGTGTGAAATAGCCCTTAGACCAAAGTGAAACTTCAATGATCAATTCAATCGAGTCATACACAACTGATACGAAATCAAGTGGACTATCTCAATTATAGAAATGAGTATATATGACCTCCCACAAATTGATTACATAGCTTAGAAGAGTAGCAATCTTTTGCTTGATTTCACCTATAATTTGCTGACTTTTTTCACAAAATTGGTGATTCTCATCACGAAAATTAAGGAACTCAGCCCTAGTGAGGACTGGGTTGTTGACGTCATCACCGCCGTCATTGTTGTGGTGGTCACCGTCTCGCTGGTTAGCCATCAGGCCAGGGTAAGTTAAGGCTCTGATACCAACTGATGTAGCGGAAGCCTGAAGAAAAGCACACACGATACTCTCTTGATGGAACAGAAACTAAACTGTTAGTTCCTAGTAATAAACCTCAAATCCACAAGGGATTTTTTCTAAATCCACAAGGAGATAAAACTAGAATCCGCCAAAAGAAAATTTGACAAAACGTCTGTATTTATTGATAATAGTCTAAAAACTGAATTGCCTTTGAAGGCTACAATGCATTTAAATAGTAGAAACAAAACCTAGGGCAACTAGAAACCCTAAGGCGGCTATGAAAGCATATAAAACCCTAATTTGACTAAACAACATTAAAAACACCTAAAAACAAGGAAATATATGCCCTAAACCTAAAATAACGAAATTTAAATAAAAATACCAAATATAAAAGATTACAGAAATTAATTAGAATATTTTGTCCTACATCAATTTTACAATCAAGTTTTCAAATTAGTGCATGAAATTGAATCTAATTAATTCACTGAGTTAATAAATTGATTAATTTAAGGTCAATGCATTCTTGGCCTGTCAGATTTGATTGGTGGACTTCTTGAGTGATTTACTGAAGCTCTCTACGTCACTATGTGATTCTCTCGCAATGGCAGAATGGCTCTCATTTGCTTCACTCTCCTGCTGCCTTTTGTTAAACTCTTTGAATTCACTTTGGAGCCACAACAACCGCTGGTTCGGTTGGATTGCACAAAACCAAGCACTTTTAAATATATCAACAAATAGTCCTTTACAGAACATAGCAAGGGCCTCATCTGACTTCAATTCAGGAATTTTGGCTAACCTCCTTTTAACTTTCTTCATCAACTCAACCTTGTTTGAACCTACAGTACTAGCCTCCGAGTCCTCAAGAGAAACCCTTCCTAAGCCCTTTGGTACCACCATTGTTACGCTTCCAAATACGATGTCTAAAATACTTATATTTGGCAGACCTACTTCACGTATAAAAGCTGCATCAGGGAACTCCTGCATGAGCATGGATTACAAACTTCAATTAATGGTTCCACAAATTAGAGAAAAATGTGCAACATAACTTCGAGGGTGTTTGGTACGTCTTCTTAAAAACTGAAAACATGTATTTGAAAATATGGGTGAAAATATGTATAGGTGAAAAAGTGTGAAAATTCGTGTAATGTTTAAAGACTGAAAACATATATTTAAGTGGCGTTCCAAACGAGCCTTAAAAACTTTGTCAAGTTGCTTTTTTCCTAAATTTTTCCTAGCAATTTGATGTAACAAGAAGAACAAAATTGGAAACTAACTTTTAACTTTCTTTCCCACCATGTGTTGTCTGCCGAAGTAATTTTACCATTAACCCAATCAAGTGATTTGTTTGTGCTACTACGCATTTGCATGTTAAATTGATTAATTAATAACTTGGCTAATCTTTGCTGTGTTGATCCATTGACCCCTGTTTGTCATGGATAGAGGACAGTCATTAATCATACCTCTTTTATTTGATGGCACTAACTATGCATACTAGAAAGTATGTATGAGAGCTTTCTTGCAGTCTTTAGATGAAAAGGTGTGGCAAGCTGTGAAGATTGGCTGGACCAAGCCAAAGGAAGCACCAGCCGATTGGGATGAAGCCAAGATCAAGGCGGCAAACTTCAACAGCAGAGCATTGAATGCCTTATTTAGTGCAGTCACCAATGAGGAGTTTAAGAAGATATCCTCCCCAGAAACTGCTAAGGAAGCATGGACCATCCTCCAAACAACCTATGAGGGTACAAAGGCTGTCAAGGATTCAAAGCTTCAAAGGCTCACTACAAGCTTTGAAGAAATAAAGATGGAGGAGGATGAGTCGTTCGATGAGTTCTATGCCAAGCTCAAGGACATAGTGAACTCAGCTTTCAATCTTGGGGAAACCATTCTTGAACCTAAGATTGTGAGGAAAGTGCTTAGATCTCTACCCGAGAGATTTAATGCGAAGATTACGGCGATAGAGGAATCAAAGGATATTGACAAGATTCCTTTGACTGAGCTAGTTGGAAACTTGTAGACTTATGAGCTAGGGCTATCTAGGATCGGCAAGTCGGGTAAAGGCAAGAGCATAGCCTTGAAGGCAAAGAGCAGTGACACAGATAAGTCTTTCGATGATGAAGATTCCAAGATGAAGTCCGTGAGAATATCTGTATTGAATGACAATAAAAACAACAAAGAAATGCAAAGTAATCAAGAAATACACAAAAACAGTGGTTAGGGATCCTCAGATTAATGAGAGGTACTTTATTAATTTTCTTTGATTATAGTTATAGTGTGCTCACTAAGATGTGATACAAGGTTCAAATAGGCTAAAAAATTACAAACTTTGATGGCTATCCAAGCCTCTAAGATTTGCAAAGTTTGAATCCTTTTGAATCCGAGTATGTGCCATAGTGGCTATTTCTAGGATACCGGGAGATGTTTCTCTGTTTTCCTTGAATTTGACAGAGTTCTCTCAATGATTCTGTTATGATCTCCTTACTGCTTTTCTGCCTTCAACGTTGGTTACTTCTTCCTTTTATAGTGTGACTTTAGGGCTCTGGGGTACTAATGATTTCTCTCTTTTGCCCCTCCCTGGATACCAGAGCTCATGCTATGTCAGTTACCTAAAGGGCTGGTCCTTTCCTTCTTCCTTATAACTTTCTTCTTTTGGTGCTGTTAAGCTGAAAGCCTCTTGCTGACCTTCTATTCCGAGATCCCCTTAGGTTGCTGACCTTAGCTATAGACCTTTTTCACCTTTTCAACTTTTGGCTACCCCCTTTTCTTGTCATTTTTCCCAAGTAGTTGGAATCTTTTATTGCTGGGTTGAAAGTTTCCTTCCAGCCACTTCCACTTATAGTTTCTCATTCTGGGTTCCTTGAGGTACCGCTCCTTTGTTCATGAATGGTTACTTTATACCTTCTGATTCTTTACTGTATCAATGGGCACTTGAGAGGGACCCATCTATCCTTCGTTCTTTGTGATCTTAGATACTTCTCTTTGAGCCGTTTTTATCCTATTTAAGCTGTGTTGTGCGTCCCAGGGATCCCAGGCCCCTGGCAGTCTCTGGGATCCTGACCTAGTTCTTCCTATTAAGCTTCTTTTGGCTTACTGATCTTAGCCGACTGGACCTTTCTTTTGCTTCATGGGTTTTAAAACCTGTTCATCCATGAGTCTTTGGATCCCAACTTTTTGGGCCCCTCATCCTTTTCTTCTTTTTTCTTTTTCTCTTCATTACGTTAGCCCAACTATTTTATTTCTCTAGTTTTATTTCTCATGGGGTTAGCCCAATGTGTTATTTCTTTGGCCTTTAGGCTGTGATTTTTTTGAACCTCAACAATATCATGTGTACAGATTCGACAATAGAGACTGGTGGGGCGATGGAGGTGATGGCTGCAAGGAGAACTTGGCCACGACTAGGATTGATAGAACAAGAAACCAGAGAAAGACAAATTTTAAGAGAGGAGAAGGGCCACACAGGCATGAACCGTTAGTGGTGGTGGCATAGGACTCGATGGATGCTAGCTGCAACCAGGGATATTCTAGATAGATTCGGTGTAATGGAAGAGAGAGAGACAAAGAGAGAGACCAAAATTGATGTCGCGGAAGTCTAAAGAGAGTACACCTGATACTTTCTTGATTGAACAGAAACAAAACTATTAGGTTCTGGTAGTAAATCTCGAATCCATGAAGGGTTTTCCTTAATCCACAAGAAGAAAAACTAGAATTCACCAAAGGAAGAAATTCACAAAAGTTTGTGTTTCTTGATAATAATCTGATTTGTCTTTGACGGCTACAAAACATATAAATACTGAGAAAAATGTCTAAAACCTTAATTTGCACTAATTATGCGATTAGGTGACAAAATACCAAAATTTACCCAAAATGGTAAAATGAGTTAAATGCAAAATTATAAACTATTGACCTCAAGGCAATTCAGAATCATAAAATGACAAAATTGATTACTCCCACTTGAGAATCCATTAAACAGAGAGTTGAGAATCTATTAGACTCTACGACTACTGCATAATTGATTACTACAGCTATTGCTACAACTACACTGTTAGGGCCTACAAAATAGAAAAGAGCGGATTTATGTCAAATTTTAGGTTAGCTTTCCGTAGCTTGAGCCTGGAGTTGTTTACAATCCTAATAAATATCGGCAGTGCATACAATTGTTTTGGCGTGACAAGTACTCATAATCTTTACATCGCTTTCTTGCCTTTTCCTCTTCTTGGTTTCTCAATCACACAGGAGTCAAATCAAATGTTGTTTAGGTGGGAGAAGCCAGTCACACTCGTGAGAACAATTACATGAGTATTTTTTTTTTTTTTTTGAAACCGAGAATAGTTTTAATGAGTTAAATGACATCTTGGTAGTCAAGCTCAAATTGTCACACTCTAATTTCAGACCCAACTTTCTTTCATCTTTTGTTATTATTATTATTATTTTTAGGAACTTCTTCTTTTGTTTCTTGTTGAGTACTTTGAATAAATTCTATTGACCCTTACACTTACAATAGATAATAGTAGTGGTTGAGAGTGCATTGAACAGACACTGCTGTAACAATTGATTGATTCTTACTACACTTAAGCTACAGCTACATTGCAAATGAAGCCGTAGCAATTGATTACTGCTAGTTGAGAATTCATTAAACAGAGACTTGAGAATCGATTGGACTCTACGGCTACTTCATAATTAATTACTGTAGCTACTACTACAACTACACTGTTAAGGTCTATAAAATAGAAAAGAGCAGCTTTATGTCAAATTTAAAGTTAGCTTTCCATAACTTGATATGATAATTTATTAATATCTCTCTCTTAAAGAACACAAGTTACTTTTTTACTTGTTTTTGGACATATCTAACTCCAATATATATATATATATATATATATATATTTTTTGAATTGTGTTGCCCAGTTAGCGTGGATATGTCTTTTCTCGCCTTTTTTTTTTTTTTTTAATAACTTTTGGGGCAAAGTCCTACCTTTTTCCTAGCATGTTTCTATTCACTAGCTACATCAATGCCCAAAAGTCTTTTAAGTTTTCAATCATTTGACACCATCGTCGGACATCCTATTAATACATGTTTATACTTCACTTTTAAAAGTCTTTCATTGTACATAAGTAGTAGTGTCCTACACATCTGACACTTATGTACACGAAAAGAAGCAATGTGACATGACCGAACTAGAAGGCCAAAGCTAACACCTTCGGTTCGTTGTAGTTGGAGAAGTGAAGTGAAAAGAAAGGAGAGAGAAAATTAGCTTCTTTAAAGTATTTATATTACTCGTTCAAAGAAATTCAGCTATTTTTTTGTAGAAGAAAGTAGAAGTTCATTAATTGTGTATTGACAAAATTGACTAATGCAAGTACAAGCTCATAAATAATTAACTTTTGTAGAAGGATGTAGACTCTGATCCGGAAGATGATAGTTTCTCCAAAAAAAAAATTCCAAAAGATGATGGCATTAACTGGAGCTTCATGGAAAGTGTATAGACCCACAGTTGTGACAAAATTGACTTCTGAAAGACTTCTATTGTAAGAAAGTAAGAGCTCATTAATTGAGTTTTTGACAAAATTTTCCTATAAAAGTACAAGCTCATTAATTAATCTTTGTAGAAGGTGAAGACTCCAGTTATGTTAATCGGACTAAATAAAAATCTAAAAACCACTTCTAAGGAAATATAATATAATTTTTTTTCCAAATACGGTGAGTGAGAAGTGAGCATTGGATTCGATGGATTCCTATATACCCTTCTTTCTTTTCTTTTTTTCTTTTTTCTTTTTTTTTTTTAAAGTTTTTTTATTTTACTAATGCATTTTTTTATTTAAATTTTTTATATCTAGTCTAAATTCTTGGGCAGAAGGACTTAGGTGCATTTTTGAACAAAATTAAACCGAGTTTTTTTTTTTTTTTGCAAAAGATTATATGTTATCTACAACTTTGATTGCCAAAATACCGTCATTGTATTCTGATCAAAATTCTTGGCTAGTAGGACTTATGGAGACTTCTGAACAAAATTTAACCGAGCTATTTATTTATTTTTATTTTTTTACAATTGACAGGTTATTTAGACCCCTAAAACAACCAGATTGCGTAGCCTAGATTAATTAGCCAAGTTGTTACTTAGTCAAATTAAGCAATTCTAGGTTAAAACAGTCAAACAATCATATCAAGAATAATAATGCAGCGGAAAATAAATAACACAAGATATGATCACCCAGGAAACCACACGGTAAAAACCTGGGGAGGATTTGACCCACCGATCCTCAAGGCTAACCTGAATTCACTATGAAAGAATTGAAGTTCATACAAAAGGACTACAAGCTCCCCGCTCGACTTCCTAATGCTACCCACCAGTAGAACTTCCTGACACGACCACGCGCAGGCTCCGAGTCCACGGACTACTTCTTTCTTAAATTCCTCAATCAGCTACAAGCTCCCCGCTTGCTTTTCTTTTAAGTTCCAATGGCAGCAACCTTGTTGATCATCAAGATATTGACAACCCTAAATTTATGTGAAGGAAAGCTCCTCAAAGATCTCACAAGAGATTCACACAAACAGCAAATATGAGCAACAAAGACTTAGAGAGGTTTGGGTACAAAACCCTAAAAAATAAAAGGAGGCACAAGAGGCACTCTAATCTCTCTCTCAAAAAGTCCCAAAAACGTTCTAGGGTTTTCCTTATATATAGGAGTGTTTTACTTGGACCCCAAGACGTTTAAATAGAGTTTGGGCTGAACTGGAACTCTGCAGAAAAATAAATCTGTACGTGGTTCGATCGATCGAGTCTAATTTTCGATCGATCGAGCCTTACAGATTTAGTCCAATAAATCTGCAATCACTCGATTCCAGTTTTACAATAATTAATCAACTTTAAGCAAGCTTAAACAAGACTAAACATATTGTTTTGATCATGGTTTGCCAATATTACACATTAGAGTTCTAAATACATAAAATCCTAAATCTTTAGAACCTAACAATCTCCCCCTTTGGCAATCCGTGACAAAACACAAACTAAAAGCTCAAAGTTTACAAAGTAAAAGCCCATTACAAAAATAATGCTCATAACAACAAATCCAATCTTAACTACTATCCATCAGTTGCAAGTGTAGACAGCAGCTCAATTGAATCAACCTGTATATTTCCTGAAACACTAAACAAAATGCATAAACGCATGTGTGACAGAAAAGAGTAAAACAACAGGTATAACATTCTTGTAAGATTCACACAATTCAAAATAAAGACATATATGAATGATCAACTCATAAATATAAATCAATACGCAGTGAATCACAAAGCAACAAGAATCAATAAAAGATAACATGTATATCAATCAATGTTACTCCCCCTAACATGAATATCCTTGAATTTTCCACACATATCAACATGATTCCCATAAATCAATAATTTCTCCCCCTTTTTGTCACGTATTGACAAAGACAACTCATACAAAGAGTAAACAGTCAACATACGCAATAAAGGATAAGAGAAAATAGAGAATCAAGGGGATACAGAACAATCCAACTCTATAGAAAATAGAGACAGCTCTCCCTATGAACAACACAGGTGAAAAAAAAACTTTTCTCCCCCTATAAAAATAGGAAAAACAAAACAAGTTTTAACAAAAACAGTTTTGGGGAAAAATAAAGGAAGAGGGGGGGGGGGGGATCAGCAGCATCACCAACAGGATCAAAGTTAAAAACACATAATCCAAAGTTAAAAACTAAGGTGAGGATACACATGAAGAAAAAATATTCTCTCTTTCAATAAAATGCAAACATGGCATTATGTGACCCATAAACAGTTGCATGAGTAGAGAAAATATTTGCACATTGATTATCCATCATATCTCTTAAGAAAAATATTTTCTACAGTTCACACATAAGAAATAGCATATACTAGAATGTACAAAACTCAAAAATTAATCAATCAATTTTTAAATCAAGTTGAGTACCCAATTTAGCAAAGTGTATGCATGCTATGTGTGAAAACAATGAGCGATATGACTGCAAAACTGCAAGATGGATACAAAAAATCAATATAATGCATGTGAATCCTAAACACAAATGATACACAAAACAAATTTTGGTCAAAAACATAGAAACTGAAAATTTTTCAGTTTCGATCGATCGAGAATCGATCGAACATCAATCGAGTCAGGCAGACTCAAACCAAAAATTTTAATCGCAATTTCGATTGATCGAAAAACAGGGTCGATCGATCGAAAGTCTGGAAAAATCAGTTTTTCGAAAAACAGAGCATTTTAATGCAGAAACTCCTCAAAGCACATTGTTTTATAAAAAATGCATGAGTATGAGACGAAAAGTTTTTCAAAAACACTTAAATTTAACCCAGATCTTCCAAAATCAAAATTTTCAATCAATTTTTCCTCAAAGCGCAAACATTATACACATTTTGCATTAAAATCAAGGAACTTTTAATTTTGGATGGCCACAACAAAATCACACACAATATAATGTACCAAGTTTAACAAAGAGTAACTTGTGTAGTGTGTGCAACTAGCAAAAGCTTGAGATACATGTGAGGTGATATGTGAATAGCAATCAATCACAAAGTCTACAAAATTCATCACATAGAATTCAAAAGAGACTATTACCTAAAGAGTTACATCATATAACTCCCACATCTCCTAGAACAAAAGCTTGCAATCATGTAAGTTTCTTGTATTTTTGCCCCATTATTTACGTGAATTTTGGCATCAAGCCTAATAGTACACACCAGTTTTAATTATTAAGCATTTAACAGAGGCTACACCTTATGTTCTTTTTGTGCATGTGCTACACTTTCTCGAGTATAAAATCTTATGATATGCACTAAGGTGTTCATGATTGGCTAGTGAGCAGTGGTGAGATGGTTATTTATGCCTTTCTCAAAAGAATCAAGTCCGACAGTCAAAAACATGTGACTTCAAGATTAAGACAAAGTGATTAATAACCACAAACATCTTTCCCACACAACATGCACTACAAAGTTTCAGCTAGTCAAGTGCAATAAATAAGCTCATCAAAGCTAAACAAGGTACATAAACTAGTTATGTAAAGATAAGGTGGCCAACCTTAATTATAAATCCAAGATCTATAATACAAAACACAAAAATCTTTTTGGTTTTAACAAACTTTATGACCAAAAACAAAAAGCACATGTTACAAAATAACCAATGCAAAAGTAATGCATGACAGTGCTTAACTAAGCTATAGAGGGTACACAGACAAGAAATATCAATTTCTTAATTAACCCATGAGTACATGTACAAACTAGTACATACTCATACAAAATCAAAAATAGCTTAGCACAAACTATTCAAGTTTCTCCACAATGTCAAGCATGTTCTAAATCAAGAGAGATATTAAAACTCATGTAATCCTCAAGAAAAATAAAACAAGACACAAAATAAAATATTTTTGTCTTTTTGAAATTTTTCAATGTTTTTGGATTTTTCTTTAAAACAAAACAATCAAAGAAAATAAAACAACCAAAAACTAAAATAAAACATGTCCACAATTAATTGAAAGAATTAAATCAAGGACAAGTTAGCAACACTCACCTTGGAGAATCTTTTCTCACCCATATAGCATGATTCTTCGGCTTTGTAGGTGAAAATCCATGAGAAGCAGAGTGTATTTGAGGAATTACACCAATCTTCTGAGAGAGACTGAAATCCTGCAAATTCCTTTCACAAGCCAACAAGCTCAAATTTTTCAAAAGAATATGAAACAATTTATATGGACTTATGGTAGGAGAAATATCATCACATATCCTAGATTGAAACACAGAATGCTTAAATTTCAATTTATGACAATTAGGACGAATGTGACCGAAGACACCACAAAAGTGACAAACAGGAACAAATTTAGGAACATCAGTATTCCTAACAGCAAATCTAGTCTCAGATTTTGGTTTTTGCCTCAACAAAGAACAATTTGGTCTAATATGACCAACAACACCACAACGGTGACAAGTAGGCACAAAAACAAAATTCTTATGCTCTCTTACAGTAGGTTTAGACTTAGGTGTAGAAACTTCAGCGTCTACATCAGAACTTTTACCTTTGTCTAACCTAGCAAAATAAGCCTTTTCATTATTATTCCTCTTGAAAGGAGGGATATAAACTTTCTCAGTTTTAGGCTTAAGAGAAACAGAAACACTTCTGTTATCATCAGCAAGTTTGGTATTAGACAAATTTTCCAATTTAGCTTCAACCTCAGCTAACTTTTGTTCCAAACTTTTCATCTTCTCATCTTGAGAGGAAATTTGATTTCTCAGAAAATCGTTCTTTTTATTAGACTCATCTAATCTAACAAGCAATTCCTCTTTTTCAAGATTAGTCAATTTTAACTCTTCTTTGAATTTCTTAGAAATTTTCAAAGATTTAGATAATTCCTTACGAAGAGTTTCAAAAGCATCAAAAAAATCAACAGAAACAACAGTGTCCTTTTTATTCAAAACATCACAGGCATCAATAAAATCAGCAGAAGCATGAGCAGAAAGACACTTCAAATTATCCATGACAACAGGGGTCAAGGATCAGCTCTTAGATCAAAAGATCTAAAACAAACAAAGAGCTACCCGCTCTGATACCACTTGACAGGTTATTTAGACCCCTAAAACAACCAGATTGCGTAGCCTAGATTAATTAGCCAAGTTGTTACTTAGTCAAATTAAGCAATTCTAGGTTAAAACAATCAAACAATCATATCAAGAATAATAATGCAGCGGAAAATAAATAACACAAGATATGATCACCCAGGAAACCACACGGTAAAAACCTGGGGAGGATTTGACCCACCGATCCTCAAGGCTAACCTGAATTCACTATGAAAGAATTGAAGTTCATACAAAAGGACTACAAGCTCCCCGCTCGACTTCCTAATGCTACCCACCAGTAGAACTTCCTGACACGACCACGCGCAGGCTCCGAGTCCACGGACTACTTCTTTCTTGAATTCCTCAATCAGCTACAAGCTCCCCGCTTGCTTTTCTTTTAAGTTCCAATGGCAGCAACCTTGTTGATCATCAAGATATTGACAACCCTAAATTTATGTGAAGGAAAGCTCCTCAAAGATCTCACAAGAGATTCACACAAACAGCAAATATGAGCAACAAAGACTTAGAGAGGTTTGGGTACAAAACCCTAAAAAATAAAAGGAGGCACAAGAGGCACTCTAATCTCTCTCTCAAAAAGTCCCAAAAACGTTCTAGGGTTTTCCTTATATATAGGAGTGTTTTACTTGGACCCCAAGACGTTTAAATAGAGTTTGGGCTGAACTGGAACTCTGCAGAAAAATAAATCTGTACGTGGTTCGATCGATCGAGTCTAATTTTCGATCGATCGAGCCTTACAGATTTAGTCCAATAAATCTGCAATCACTCGATTCCAGTTTTACAATAATTAATCAACTTTGAGCAAGCTTAAACAAGACTAAACATATTGTTTTGATCATGGTTTGCCAATATTACACATTAGAGTTCTAAATACATAAAATCCTAAATCTTTAGAACCTAACAACAATGATTGAAATTTTGATAGTTTCATCATAATTACATGTTTCATCTTACATTAGAGCCAATTTAGTTTTCAATAATTAAAATTAGAGAAATGTTTAAACTTGAACATGTTAACATTTGGTTTAAAACAATTATGTGCATCGCACGGGTTAGCAACTAGTTATGTGTGTGTGTAATAATTTTAGCAATTTTAGTAGTTTGTTTAAAATGACAAATTTTTATTGGTTCGCATTTGGCGCATCACTTACATTATCAGCAACTAGCTTCTATCCCCAAAATTCTTACAATAGTAGGTACGCAACACGTTCAAAAAGTAAAAGGCAACCTAGTGATATGCAAACAACATGTTTACAATATTTTTACAGCAAATATTAATAGTATATTGTTATTAGTTTTAACTCTAACTCATTAGTAAAGTTATTATTTTTTTCATTAATAACAATATGTCACATTTAAAAAAAAAAAAAATAGACATAACGTTTCTCTACACAAATTATACAATTTTTTATTGAAAATTTTGAATTCATTTCAATTATACCATTTTTTTAATCCACAACCAAAAAGAAATATGGTTTTAGAATTTCTAAAGAAAAAAAAAAAGTGTGAACAGGAAAGGGCATGAAGCACACGCGGTGGTGGTGAGAATGGATATTGGTAACATAGTGAATGGTATTGTGTTACCGCGCGGATGTAATTCTCACCACCTCTCTGTAGGTGACGCACATGCCATGGTTTTTTCCTCGAGCCCTGCGCCACCCCCCCCCCCCCCCCCCAAAATAAAACACGCGATATCTTTCACCTTCCATACTATTTTTTTTATTCCTTCCCAACACCAGTCAGCCCAAACCCATCTCCAAGCGCAACTTGCACAACTAATGAAACAATACATTTCAATCAGTCAAGAAATGGAAGCAGACTGAATGAAGCATTTAAGGCATTACAACAACTACTGCAAAAAGGAAAAAAAAAGTTTTATTAACATGCGTGGTAGATAACTATCTAGAGCTTTGGGCCAGTTTTGAATGTCGACCGTCAGATCTGGGAGAAAATAGTTTTCTGATTGATTACTGATAAAAAAGCAACTCACATACTTATTAATAAAAAAGCTCCACACATAAATGATAAAGGATTTTATTAATGTTTGCTTTAAAAACACATAATAATAAATTAATTTTGAAAAAAATTTATCGAACATTAAAAAAATTTTGACAACTTTTTTAATTTTTAATAAATATTTTTTAAAAATAAATTTGTTAATATGTGCCACGTTAATCGGACCTAATGATAAATGTATTTATTGTTACTGTTGCACAGCTTTTTAAAGATGACAGCTAATGTGCTTCGCTATTTGAGAGAGTTTTTAATAGTCATATTATGTTGGAAAAGATGTCACCAGTTCAAAAGGGAGACCCAACTCCACCTTCCACACACCGTCCCAGGCTTCCCCCTCAATAAAACCCCCGTATCTTTTTTTTTTTTGGTTGCTTCCCAACACCAGTCAGCCGAAACCCACTTACACGCTTTTTTTTTTTTTTTTTAAATAAATTTCGGTGAAACTACACTATTAGTCCCTGAAGTTTGTCCTATGTGCACAATTGGTCCCTCAAGTTTGAAGCGAGCACAATTAGTCCCTTAAGTTTTAAAATTGAGTTGTATTGATCCTTTTACTAATGGGTGTTAACGGTATTACTTATGTGGCTAACGGAACAATGACTGGATAATTTTTTTAATGATGTGGCATATTTTTTGACGATGTGGCACGTTTTTAATTAAAAAATTATAGAAAAACTGTCAAATTTCAAAATATCCGGACATTAATTTCTTTGGGTGAGGCTTCCCTCCCGTTTAAAACTCTCCCATTCTCTCCCATTTTAATATAGATGAAGGACACGTGGTAGATAAACAATCTAAAGGCTAAAAATATGCCATGTCATTCTCTCAATTTTTTTGTCTCTTTTTCCCTTCTTTTCCTCTTTCTCCCGTCAGCACTCTCATGGTCTGAGCATCAGAGGTGTTCAGTTCAAAACATGCTGGAAATTTTTTGTTGTAGTTTGGTTGCATGCAACTGCGAGGGACACACCCAAGAAGCTATGGCTGTTGGGACTGATGTGGCGGTGAGTGTTGTGGCTAGAGCATTGACGCCGTCGAGGCTAGCTAGGTCCAGCAGTGGCGCACAAAACGGAGGTCCTCCGATGAGCTTGCAGTAGAGCGAAACTAAATAAGTTGGGCCGTTTGGTTCGACGGCAGAAGCTGGGTTTTTTTAATGTGGGTTTGGTTTCTCTAGATTTGCGAATATGGGTAGAATGAATATGCGTTGTGGGTGGTTTGATGGGTTGATAATGCTTTTTATTTTAATAGATGGTGGTTTTGGAGAATTGGATCAGATTTTATGTGAGTTTTGGGCATGAGAATTCACAGATAAATCCCACCATCAATAAAAGTTCATGTGTTTCAATCGACGGAAAGGCAAGTCCTGCGCCTTTGCCATCGTTTCCAATTTGCTGCAAAGTCGTTGTGAGACGCATATCATCTCCAATGGCTCCATCCTGTTTGCTCAAAGTCGTTGTTGCATCAGTGGTGGCCCTGGTGGGTTTGAACATGTAAATTTAGTTAGTAATTTTTTAATTAAAAACATGCCACATCATTAAAAAAAAGTGTCAAGTCATTGTTCTGTTAGCCACGTAAGTAACACCGTTAACACCTATTAGTAAAAGGACCAATACAACTCAGTTTTAAAACTTAAGGGACTAATTGTGCTCTCTTCAAACTTGAGGGACCAATTGTGCACCTAGGGCAAACTTCAGGGACCAATAGTGTAGTTTCATCATAAATTTCTTAGGTTTTGTTTTTTCTATTCCCATCATTCATAGCATGATGGGAATATAATTAGTAATAAGTACGAAGGCTTAGATCACACAGTCTGCCAGTCTCATAGATATCTAGTTAATTAATTAATAAATAGTGCATGGTATTGTATTACAGCGCGGATCTAGTTCTCACCAGCTCTCTCTGGGTGACGCACATGCCGAGGTTTGACCTCGGGCCCTACAAACGACAGACCCAGGCTCACTTTCCACACATCACCCCAAGCTTTTCTCCCTCAATATAATTATTAATAAGTACGAAGACTTGAATTTTGTAAAATTTGATGTGGGTTTACATTTTACCCAGTCTGCCAGTCTCACAGATATCACGAATTAATTAGTAAATAGTGGATGGTGAGCAAATTTTGATGTCAGATTTATTTTTTACTTTTTGAATTTTCCTTCTAATTATACTTTATAAAATCATAAGATACTTACCTTAACCAAATTAGCCTATGATCTTTGAGGGTCAGGCCTATGGTCAGGTTGGGCTGAGTACTTAAGCTTAGGTCAACACTACTGTACCATTTGTTTCAACTTTCAAACGATTAGGGACTATTTGGTTTGTGTTTTCAAATAATTATTTTTAATTTTTAAATAATATTTTACGTATTTTTATATATTTTTTCACCCACATGTATTTTCATAAGTGTTTTTAAACAATAATTTTCAATTTTTAAACACATATACCAAACGGACCCTTAATTAATTAAAATGACTTCCTTTCAACAAAATTTAACTGTATTTTTATTTTTCTTCCAAATGATTTTTTTATTTGTTTCTCATACCTTTATATATCTCATTTACAAATTTTCATGCAAAAATAACAATATTGTTTTCCGGTCAAAATTCTTGACATGTAGAACCTATAGGCAATTCCAAACAAAATTTAACTGAGTATTTTTTTATTATTATTTTTTTAAGAAAGCTTTTTCCATTTGTTTTTTAGACCTCTAAATAAAGCTTTTTCCTTCTTTTTTTTTGCAAAATTTTTTTCTATTTTTTTTTTTTGAACTTCTAAGTGATTGTTTGGTTTGTGTTTTCAAACAACTATTTTCAATTTTTAAGCAAGATTACACGTATTTTCATATACTTTTTCACCCACACTTAGTTCCACAAATATTTTCAAACAACAATTTTTAGTTTTTAAACATACCAAATGGGCCCTAAATATGCTATCTACAAGTTTTTGTGAAAAAACGCCGACATTGTATTCCTGTCAAAATTCATGGGTAGCGAAACCTTGGGTCATTTTCGGGAAAAAATTAACTGAATTTTTTTTTTCTTATAAAGATTTTTCCATTTGTTTCTCTAAGCTCTATATATATTCTCTACATGTTTTCATGCAAAAATGCCAACATTGTATTTCAGTTAAAATTCTTGGCCAGTAGGACCTTGGGCATTTCCGAACAAAATTTAAAAGAGTTTTTTTTTTTTTTTTCAAAATATTTTTTCTTTTGTTTCTTGGACCTTTATATATGCTATCCACAAGTTTTCGCACAAAAACGTCAAAATTGTATTTCGGTTAAAATTCTTGGCTAGTAGGACCTAAAGGCATTTTCAAATAAGGTTTGACCGTGTTTTTTTTTTTTTTTTTTTGCAAAAGAATTTTCCATTTATCTACAAGTTTTTGTGTAAAAACGCCGACATTGTATTCCAAACAAAATTCTTAGCCAGCAAGTACTAGGGCCATTTTCAAACAAATTTATGCAATCTACACGTTTTCATGCAAAGACGCCGACATTGTATTCTGGTCAAAATTCTTGGACAAGAGGACCTCAGGACGTTATGGAACAAAATTTAACATAGATTTTTTTTCTTGCATAAGATTTTTCCTTTTGTTTCTTGAACCACTATATATGCTATCTATAAGTTTTTGTGTAAAATGCCGAAATTGTATTCTGGTCAAAATTCTTGGCCAGTAGGACCTAGGGACTTTATCGAACAATATTTGACTAAGTTTTTTTTTCTTGCAAAAGGTTTTTCCATTTGTTTCTCGGACCACAATATATGTTATCTACAAAGTTTCATGTAAAAATGCCGACATTATATTCCAAACAAATTATTGGCCTGCATGGCCCGGGGGCATTTTTGAACAAAATTTAACCTTTTTTTTTTTTTGGAAAATATTTTTCTATTTGTTTCTGAGACCTCTAAATATGCTATCTACTGGTATTTGTACAAAAATGTCGACATTGTATTCCTATCAAAATTCTTGCCCAGTAGGACCTGGGGGTTTTCTAGAACAAAATTTAACCGATTTTATTTATTTATTTTTTTTATTATTATTATTATTATTTTTTTTTGCAAAAGATTGCAATAGAAAAGAATGAAATAAGTGAAAAAGTGAAGACGAAAAACTCTGCATTCTATCTTGTATGGATGGTCCGTTCCTTGCTGTTCTTGTTTTGTGGTTTGGTTGATGAGAAGATTATTTGTCAGAATTATTTAAAGAGAGAGAGAGACTCTAAAATAAGAGTGGTTGTCTGTTCGGCGGAAGATGCTGTCTCATTTTTATTCAAAATTATAATTTAGGTTATATTTGTGCAGATAATTTCGGACGCTGAAATTTTTCGAAGGAAAAAAATGATTTCGCCAAACATGGTTTGTACGATTTTTAACCGTACTCCACCGTCGCTCAGGGCCGGCTGAACCTATAGGCCATTTAGGCCACCGCCTAAGGCCCCCACTTGTAAGAGGGCCCCAATAGTACTAATATATTATATAATGTTGTTTTTTCATTTGAAAAAAAAAAAAAAAAATAGTAAGGCCCGCCTAAAAGATTTAAGGCTCCGCTCAAATTATTTAAGCCTCTAATTGAAAATTGAAAAGAATCTAATTGTTTCTCACAAAGCAAAAAAGCTGAAATGACATGAAGTCCAATCAAATTATCAAATCTTTAGTTTTCTCAAAAAAAAAAAAAAAAAACCCCACATCCAAGTATTCTCTAAATCAAACCTTTGTATCACATTTCATTAAGAAAACTCATGTTTATTTCTTGAAATGTAGAGAGGGAGAGAAAGAGAGACACTGATTTTCTCAATATACAAGTAACAAAATGCAGAAGAAAAGATAAAAAAAGTCAGAAAAAAGAAAGAATAGACAAGTAACAAAAGGCGGGGGGAAAAAAAAAACACTCACTCTCTCCATCTTGATTTAAAAAAAAAAAAATACTCTTTTTGCTTGGCTTACTCATCAATTGGTGTTAGCAATAGACTTGGTGTGTTCACAGATCTTCATTTCAGGTTCGTTTTTTGTTTTGTCTTCTCTTTGCCTCTTTGGTCTTCTTCATGGAATTATCTTTGTTGCTGAGTTTTCATTCCCCTTTTTGGCTTAACTTTTGTTGTACTCTTTACTCTTTTTTTGTTTTTACTCTTAAATCTTGATTTCTTTAGTATTTTCTAGAAGACTATGGAATGGAACCCACTAGATGCATTGATCCTAGCCCTACACGTTTTATTTATTTATTATAAATTAGATTTAGTGGTATGGATGGATAATGGGTTGGTCTTTGTGGATAAAGTTTAGTATTTTCTAGAAAACTATGGAATGGAAACCACTTAAAGCATGGATCCTAGTTCTACAAGGTCTTTTTTTTTTTTTTAATCAGATTTAGTGGTATGGATAGATAGCGGGCTAGTCTTAGTGGATCAAGTTTAGTCCTACACATTTTTGCTAAAAAAAAGGTTTACTGCTACCAATCCTACACAAAAAAAGAGTATTGATAACAAAATTATAAATTTAAAATAATTTACTTTGTATTATTATTAATTTTAACAATTTCAAATATATGAAAATATTTTTGGTTTTTTATTTAATTTTGAAAAACTAAAATCACTAGATGATAATAGTTTGAAAAAGAATTGTCTTAATCTTGAATGTTTTCTCACACATGAAACTTATTCTGATATTGATGGCTTAGATTTATTTTCAGAACTAAAAGTTTTAAAAGAATTTTTGCAAATAAATGAAAACTCTCCAGTTAATGTACTAAATTATATAAAGAGGCTAGAATCTTCTCCAAATGAATGTATTGCTTTCAGAATATTATTAACTATACCTGTTATAGTTGCATCTGTAGAAAGAAGTTTTTCAAAATTAAAATTAATAAAATCCTATTTAAGATCAATAATGTCACAAGAAAGATTAAGTGGATTAGTCATATTATCAATTGAAAATGAAATGTTAGCGGAACTTGAATGCAAAAACTTAATTAGTAATTTTGCCTCTCAAAAAAAAAAAAAAATTTAATTGAAAAAATATATGAATTTATAATTAAATATAATAAAATGCCCCGTTTAAAGTTTTCGCCTAGGGCCTCTAAATTTGTTGAGCCGGCCTGGGCGTCACTAGCGCCTGAAGAGAGGTATTTAACACCTTTTGAGTTTGAAGAGGAAGAGTGGAATGTTTGTATAGCCCTGGCCAACTCAATGGACCAACTGAATTTGTTTAAGACACTGTTTAGATATAGTGAATCTCGGAGGTGTTTTAGTTTACATCCTAACAAAACTTTAAAGTATGAATATTTTGTTATGCAATATAATCTGCGTGTTGCCCCTTAACAGGCTGTTATGTATTATTATTGTCTCCTCCAACATGTATTTGGAACATTGCCCCATGTGGGCTGCTGGATGTAGCTTATCTGCTTATGTGGCACTTGATAGGTATGTTGTGAAAAAATTTTGTATTTGTTTATTGTATGTAGCTTATGTGTGGCTAATATTTGGGATTTATGGATAATCTTGCGACTACAGTTGAATCCTTTAGCTTGATTGGATGCCCTTTGGGGTTGTGAACAACAATGCTTTCTGAAAGTTTGTGATATATGCCCTAAAGGCATACAATTATTAGTCTCTATATAATTTTTTTTTTCTTACAAAAAAATTTTGAATTAAAAAAGAAGTTAACGTGTGTCGTATGGGTTAAAAAAAAGATGCCGTATGGGTTACAGCCTTTTCACTTCTGTTTTCTTAAAAAAAGAAATATTAAAAAAATTAATTAAAAAAAAAGATGCCATATGAGTTAGTCACCATGTCTTGCCCAATAAGAAGAAAAACTGGAATAAAATGGGACAAACCTTTTAGATTTGCGCTAAGTAAAATTGGGAAAAATTTTCAAATTTGTGGGCGGAAATAAAATAAAAGAAATGTTTTTATTGGATAATGTGTATAAGAAATTTGTGCTTTGCGCTTTGACTGGAATAAAATGTCAAGACTGCCAAAAACTTATCTTGAGAAAGAGATACACTTGAGATTTGAGAGGGAACAATGTTGCATTACCGAAGAAGTGTTGAAAGAAAACTGAGTAAAATTTAGGGTAAAGTGTAAAATTGACTTTTTAAATTTTTTTAGGTTTTATTTGAGTTATCTAATATTATTTTTGTTCATTTTAGTCCAATTAAATTTATTCAATTAATACTTTTTTATCAATTTTTGTTGAATTGTGTGGTTAATTTTTTTTTTCAAAATTTTTAAATTAAAAAAATTTATTTAATGATTGAAAAATATTTTCTAGATTTAAAAAAAAAAAAAATTAACAAAAGTTAACGAAAAGGCTTTAATTGAAAGTTAATGATAATCGGGTACCACTTAGGCCAGAAGGCCTGGTGGTAATCACTCAAGTCCATTATTAAAGCTGAAACAAATATATAATATATCATATAAATAACCAAATATAAGGTATACATGGTTATTGGATTATTACTTTAGTTTATGAAGAAAATGGTGATCAATTTTTATGAGAAAATAATGAACAATTTTAATTATTGTAGAAAACAGATTTTATGAGAAAACAATGAACAATTTATGCAGTGTACAAAGAATAATTTATGCAGAAAAGAAAGTGAACAATTTTTTAAATAATACTGAACCAGTGGCGGCTCTAAGAATTTTTTCTAGGGGGGTCATTAAGAAACTTAAATTAAACAAAAATTTAATTTTTAAAAAAACTTGAATATATTGAGGAAAAAAAACACACAAATACATGAAATTTTACAATTTCATTCTATAAGTTTTTATATTTTGAAATCGTCTCATAATAGTTTATTATCAATTTTCATTATCTATTGTCAATATAAGTATGACCATTTTATTTTGTTTAGTTTGTATAATATTTTTGTTTTTATGCAATTATGGTTATATGTAGGGACTGGGTTTTTGGTTGCCCGAGCCCAATGGACACGGGTCCAAAGCCCAACGAACCCCGCAATGAATTTATAGAGAGTGGATCGAAGGTTTAGGCGCCGGCCGGCGCCCTCGTGTGGCATGAACTCCGGTCTCTTTTATTTAAAGAAAAATACTTAAAACAGTTTACAAATGGGATGGGCTCCTCGGCCATGGGCCGAGGAGTCCCTTGCCCTGTTTTCTCTCTTTTCCTTTCTTCTTCCCTACCTCCCATCAAGTTCTCCCAGAACCTCCAAATTATTACCGTCCCCCCTTTTTTTCCTCCTTTTCAAAAAGGATTCCCTTACATTATATTTTCCCTTGCCCAACCAATCCTAACCCTACACTTGTTGAGTGATCATGACCTTCGCTCAGGTGCTTGTCCCATCAGCCGCCTTCCCAGTCTCTCTGGGAGTCGCGGCAACCAAGGCGACACTGGTGTAGGTCCTTTCCTCATTAATGCGGCCAGGACGGTTGTCAGGCGCGTTTAGTGGGGAGATGACCGCTTGCTGCGAATACGTCCTTCAAACTCTCGGACGTCCGATGATGAGGTTATTCTCGGACTTGGATGTCTCCTCGGCTCGGGCCTTCGGCCCAGGAATGAAGTGGGCTGGGCCGTGGAATTATTTGGCCCCACATTATATATTTGTCATTTTTTTATAAAAATATTTTAAACTAAATGAAAAAACTTAACTCCACTTGCACTGTATAATTATTAATTGACACAACCACACTCATCCATCCATAAATAATACAATAAATTGTTGTTTGATTGTGAGATAAGCTAATATGTGATTAGAGTGTGTAAGATTTAAAACAAAGTGGGAAAAAATATTTTCAAAAGTATTAAATTAGTAAAGAAATATTATATATATATATATATATTTTTTTTTTTTTCAAGCCAGGGGGTTCATTTGAACCCCCTGAAATGTATGTGCAGCCAATGAACCCCCTGGAATGTGTATATATATATATATATATTAAATTAGTAAAACAATATTATATATATATATATATATATTTTTTTTTTTCAAGTCAGGGGTTCATTTGAACCCCCTGAAATGTATGTGCAGCCGCCCCTGTGCTGAACATAAAATAATTTTATGCAGAATGTTAGAAATAGTTTATGCAGAAAACGGTGAGCAATTTTAATGAGAAAATAATGAACAGTTTTAATTAATGCAGAAAACAGATTTTATGAGAAAACAGTGAACAATTTATACAGTGAACGGAGAATAATTTATGCAGAAAAGAGAGTAAACAATTTTTTAAATGATTCTGAACATAAAATAATTTTATGTAGAATGCTAGAAATAGTTTACGCAGAAAACGGTGCGCAATTTTTATGAGAAAAAAATGAACAGTTTTAATTAATGCAGAAAACAGATTTTATGAGAAAATAGTAAACAATTTATGCAGTGAACAGAGAAGAATTTTTGCAGAAAAGAGAGTGAACAATTTTTTAAATAATGCTGAATATAAAAATAATTTTATGTAGAATGCTAGAAATAGTTTATGCAGAAAACGGTGAACAATTTTTATTAGAAAACAATGAACAGTTTTAATTAATGCAGACAACAAATTTTATAAGAAAACAGTGAACAGAGAATAATTTATGCAGAAAATAGATTGAACAATTTTTTAAATAATGCTGAACATAAAATAATTTTATGTAGAATACTAGAAATAGTTTATGCATAAAACAATGAACAGTATTAGGTTTTTAGACCCCTTAAAACACAACAATTGGATTAACCTAGTTAATTAGCCAAGTGATTAACTTAGTCAAATTATGCAAATCTAGGTTAACGCAATCAAATAATCATATCAAGAAATAAAGTAGTGGAAATATAAATAAGACAATGATATGATCACCCAAGAAAACCAAACCGGTAAAAAATCTGGCGAGGATTTAACCTAACTATCCTCAAGGTATACTTGAATCCACTATATGAAAGAATCGAAACCCATACAAAAGGATTTACAAGCACCCATGATCGACTTCCTAATGCTACCCACCAGTGGAACTTACTGACACGACCACGTGTAAGCCCCGAATCTACGGACTCCTTCTTTCTTGGATTCTCCAATCAGGTACAAGCACTCCTGCTTGTGTTTCTTTAAACTCCAATGACAGCAACTGAGTTGATCATCAAGGTGTTGATATTATCACTACCTTAAAAACTCTAAGTTTATGTGAAGGAAAGCTCCTCAAGGTCCTCAAGGATCTTACAAGAGATTTACACAAACCGTAAAATATGAGTAACAATACAACCAAAGCAACACTCAAAACATGGCTAGGGTTTTGCCTTATATACCTATGGCAAAAACATAAAAACCCTAAACGTTTAATGAGGTAGGGTTGAGTTGGAAATTCTGTAGAAAAAATATTCTGGCCGACTTTCAATCGATCGAGTCTATCATTCGATCGATCGAGCCAGGCCGAAATGCACCAATATATCTGCAGCCACTCGATTCCAACTTTACACGAATTACACAATTTTGAGCAAGTCTAAACAAAACTAAATATATTGTTTTGATCATGGTTTGCCAACATTGCACATTAGAGTTCTAAATACATCAAATCCTAAGTCTTTAGAACCTAACAAACAATTTTAATTAATGCAAAAAACAGATTTTATGAATGCAGCAAGCAGATTCGAATATACAGTAAACATGATGTGCAAAGAGCAAATTTTATTAATATAGAAACAAATTTATCAATGCAAAAAACAGATTCGATTATTGTGAAATTTAAATATGAAAAAGCATTCAGATTTAACTTTTAAATTTAGAGAATACGATTTCAGGAGGTGTTTTATGAGAAAACTGTGAGGGGAGAAAAAGAACCTAACCCAACTTATTGGGCCCAAGGCCCTGAATGAGGAACACTTTTCCTCCGAAGAGTCGAGGCCTTCAGTCAGAGGCCCATGTCAAAGGGGAATGCCTTGAGATGAGCACGTGTACCGTCCGAGGAGATGTTCATATGTCCGAGTAGTCCACCATCCTCGGATCCGAAGAGGTTTGATCCAACACGAGCATGGGAGGTTCCAGCGATCTGTCTGACAAGTGTCAGGAGGGAAAGGAACCTCAGGCACACATAAAGATAACGGGAACAGAAAAATATCAAGGAGGCATACTTCAGCCACCACATTTAATGCACTGCACCTACCTTTCTGGCCGCATTTATGTGGATAAGACCCCTGAACAGTTCTTTCTCAGCTACCACCACTCACATAAGGCTAAGAGGGGGGTGATGGGACATGCACTCAAGTGAGCGCCTGGATGATGAACAAGTGGACGGAGAAGATGTAGGGAGATAGTGCTATATAAGGGAAAGGTGCCTCTGATAGTGGGCGATGGAAAAAAGAAAAAAGAAAAGAATATATTTGATTACTGTAGCTCCAAGAATTGTAATCTGAGATTATCAATGAAAAGTACCTCTTCGGACATAGCACTCATATCAGTCCGAGAACATATTAATCCAAATCCTCCCATTGGTGTTGCCGTTTAATACTGTTATTCTCATTATTAGCCTAGCTCTTTCACCCACTCTCTACAAAATTTATTGTTTTGGGCTCAGTGAGCTCCGAATCCATACTTCCTTGGGCTTGGGCTACAAAAACTGACCCTACAATTGGCGCCGTCTGTGGGAAGAGCTTGTGCCAGAGTGAAAGCAACAGTTGATGATGGCAGGACCAGGTGAACAAGAAGCAGAATCCAGGGCATCCCAACACGTGGACCATTTTGCCAACCCAGAGAGGAGACAAAATCGTGAAGGTAGCGTACACACAGTGCGCCTTAGCCAGGGCCAATCACAGAACGGAAGTCACGTGTCCCATGCAAAGAAAAACCGCGACTTGCAACTGGAAGTAGAAAAATTAAAGAGAGAGCTGCGCCATGCAAAGAGGAGACGGGCTTCCTCATACTCTGAGGATGATCTTGATGATGAGCGAGATGTCTCTTATCAGCACAAATCCAAGACACCAGCCAGCGAGCCCTACACTTATGAGGAGGAATCCCATCGTAAGAGGCAACGCAGAAGTCCATCACGCGAGGACGTGGAGAACGATGCCATGAACAGGGCTCTGAATCAAATATCCAGGTCACCCTTTACGCGCAGGATTGAGGAGGCCAAACTTCCTCGGCGTTTCAACCAGCCAACGTTCACTATCTACAATGGTAAAACTGACCCTGTGGAGCACGTGAGTCATTTTAACCAGAGGATGGCTATTTACTCCAGGGATGAAGCTCTGATGTGCAAGGTTTTCCCTTCCAGTCTTGGGCCTACTGCTATGAGGTGGTTCGACGGGTTGAAGGCAAGCTCCATCAACTCCTTCAAGGAGCTCACTCAGGCATTCGGCTCCCGTTTTGTCACATGCCGAAGAGTGTCCAGGCCTTTCTCTTCACTGCTATCCTTGTCCATGCAGGAAGGTGAGTCCTTGAAGGTGTATTCGGACAGATACTGGGAGATGTTCAATGATATGGAGGGCAACAATGATGCAATGGCTCTCAGCACATTCAAGCTCGGCCTCCCCATTGACCACGGGTTGAGGACATCCTTATCTGGCAAGCCGGTCACAAACGTGCGTCAACTGATGGACCGCATAGAAAAGTACAAGAGAGTTGAAGAGGACCAACGGCAGGGCCAGGGAAAAGGCAAGGTTATCCCTTAGGAGGGGAGGGATTTCAGGTCGGACCGTTACACCCATGGTAAATCGCGGAGGGATTTTGTTGGGCAATCAGGGTCGACGAATCCTCAGGCGGTCAACGCCGTGTTCAAAGAGCCAGTGCCCCAGATCCTGGAAAAGATCAAGAACGAATCATTCTTCAGGTGGCCGAACAAGATGGTAGGAAACCCCGAGAGGCGCAACCGTAATCTCTACTGCCAATACCATCAAGACCATGGGCACACCACAGAGGACTGTAGAAGCTTATGGGATCACTTGGACCAACTGGTCCGCGACGGCAGACTGAAACACCTCTTGCACCCCTCCAGTGGCCGAGTAGGGCAGACAGGCTCAAGGCAGCGAAGAGATGACCCCTCAAAGCCGCCGATAGGGACTATAAACGTTGTCTTCGCCGCGCCGGGGAGGACAGGGTCCTGGCCATTGAAAGTTATGTCGGTAGGCCGACCATCGGCAGGGGAGTCAAGCCTAGGTCTGAAGAGAGTTAAGTCTGGAGCCCCGCTACAGATAGGGTTCTCAGACGAAGATATGATGGGCACCATTCAACCCCACGACGATGCATTAGTCGTTACCCTCAGAATAGCAGGGTATGATGTGAAGAGGGTGATGGTGGACCAAGGCAGTGCCGTGGAGATAATGTACCCAGACCTTTACAAGGGGCTAGGCCTGGGGCCCCAAGACCTGACGCCATACAGTTCCCCTCTCATAAGTTTTGAAGGAAGGCCCGTCACCCCGAAAGGCCGGATACGTCTACCTGTGCAAGCTGGCTCCGAGGTGGTGGAGCTGGACTTTATAGTTGTGGACGTATATTCGCCCTATACGGCACTCGTGGGCAGACCGTGGATTCATGCGCTTGGGGCTGTCCCCTCTACTCTGCCCCAGAAGGTCAAATACCCGTCGGAAGGGCAGATCCACGAGATTCGAGGGGATCAGTCCGCTGCCCGACAGTGCCTGGTGTCTGCCATTCAGCATGAGGCCCAATCCGAATCTTCGGCCATGCCCGAAAGGAGTTTATAGCAGCTACAGTCTCGGGAACTTTCCGTCGAGGGTTCAGATAGAGGCAATCGGTGTGAGGATCTAACGAAAGTGGTTATTGGGGATGATCCCGATAGGTTCTTCCAAGTCGGATCTCAGCTGCCTCTTCAAGAGAGGGAAGAGCTAATAAAGTTCCTCAAGCGGAATCTCGATGTGTTCGCCTGGAATGCTTATGAAGCCCCGGGAGTAGATCCGGAGTTTATATGTCACCATTTGAAGGTGAATCCCATGGTCACCCCCAAGAAGCAGCCTATTCGGCGCCCTTCTAAGGAACATGCGGACGCAGTGAGAGAGGAGGTGGCTAAACTCAAACAGGCCGGGGCCATCAAAGAAGTCTTTTATCCTGAATGGCTGGCAAATACCGTGGTGGTAAAGAAGAAGAGTGGGAAATGGCGAGTATGCGTAGACTTCACCGATTTAAACAAGGCTTGCCCCAAGGATCCGTTTCCCATGCCGAAAATCGATCAGTTGGTAGACGCCACTGTCGGCCACCCTCGGATGAGTTTCCTAGACGCTTTCCAAGGCTACCACCAGATACCATTGGCCTTGGATGACCAGAAGAAAACTGCTTTTGTCACCCCTATTGGTAACTACCACTACAAAGTGATGCCATTCGGCTTGAAGAACGCGGGGGCTACATACCAGAGGATGATGACGAGGATGTTCGAGCCACAGCTGGGGAAGAATATCGAGGTTTACATAGACGACATGGTGGTGAAGAGCAAAGTCGCCGCCGAGCATGTGAAGGACCTTGAAAGTACCTTTGAGGTTCTAAGAAAGTACAAGCTGCGACTGAACGCTTCGAAGTGCTCGTTCGGAGTAGGATCCGGCAAGTTTTTGGGTTACATGGTGACTCACAGGGGGATTGAGGTTAACCCTGACCAGATAAGGGCCATCAACGACCTACGAGCTCCTCGGAACCCTAAGGAAGTTCAGAAACTAACCGGAATGACGGCTGCCCTCAATCGGTTCATCTCTAGATCGGCAGACAGGTGTCGGCCTTTCTTTTCTCTGCTCCACAAGTGGAAGGGGTTCGAATGGACGGAAGAGTGCGCTTTGGCATTTCAGCAACTTAAGAACTATCTCGCTCGGCCACCAATCATGTCCAGTCCTGAGCCAGATGAGGTACTTTTCGCCTACATTGCCGTGGCTCCTTGTGCAGTGAGCTTGGTGTTGATACGATCAGACTGTGGTATACAAAGACCAGTTTATTACGTGAGCAAGTCACTGCATGAGGCCGAGATTCGTTACCTGCCTCTGGAGAAGGCTGTCCTAGCGGTAGTACTTGGCACACGGAAACTACCTCACTACTTCCAGGCCCACACGGTCATTGTTCTCACTCAACTCCCACTCAAAGCTGTACTCCGAAGCGCTGATTATACTGGTCAGATTGCCAAGTGGGGCACAATCTTAGGGGCGTTCGATATAAGATATATGCCCCGCACATCGGTCAAGGGTCAGGTCCTCGCGGATTTGGTGGCAGAGTTCACGGAGCCCCAGTTAGAAGAAATAAGGCCCACGTCGGGCATGGATGAAAAATCAGTTGGCGTGATTTCACAACAGAACCATTCCCACTGGGAAGTGTACGTAGACGGCGCGGCAAACCAACGAGGTTCAGGAGTGGGGTTAGTACTGATATCCCCCGAAAAGATCATTATCGAAAAATCATTAAGGTTGGACTTCTCGGCAACGAATAACGAGGCGGAGTATGAGGCCCTACTGATGGGAATGGCCATGGTCCTAAGAATGGGGGGAAAGTCCGTGGAGCTGTTCTCGGACTCAAGGTTGGTCGTAGGTCAAGTACAAGGCGAGTTCGAGGCGAAGGACGAAAGAATGCAAGGGTACTTGAGCCGTGTTAAACATCTGCAATCAGAGTTCAACTCTTTCAGCTTGCGGCACATCCCCAGAAGTGGTAACTCACATGCTGACTCCTTGGCCACGCTTGCTACCTCCTCGGATCATGGCTTGCCAAGAATTATCCTCGTTGAGGACTTGCACAGCCCTACAGAGGCGAAAGCAGAGGCAATCCGGGTCCACCAGGTCAGGGCCGGCCCCTGCTGGATGGATCCTATAATCAAGTTCCTCAAGGAAGATGTGTTACCAGAAGATAGAGGAGAAGCTGACAAAATTCGAAGGAAAGCAACCCAGTTCTGGCTGTCCGAGGACCATAAGCTGTACAAACGATCCTATTCGGGACCATATTTGTTATGCGTGCATCCTGAAGCGTCTGAATCATTATTAGAAGAGCTGCACGAAGGAATTTGTGGGAGCCACACTGGAGGCAGATCCCTAGCTCATCGAGCCCTCACCCAAGGTTATTGGTGGCCATACATGCAAAAGGAAGCCCACGATTATGTCAAAAAGTGTGATCAGTGCCAGCGCTTCGCCCCAAACATTCACCAACCAGGGGGAATTCTTAATCCGCTATCTAGCCCCTGGCCATTCGCCCAGTGGGGCTTGGATATCGTCGGACCTTTTCCCAAAGCAGCAGGAAACAAGAAGTACCTGCTGGTCGGCACAGACTACTTCACCAAGTGGGTCGAAGCCGAACCACTCGCCAATATCAGAGACGTAGACGTACAGAAGTTCGTATGGAAGAATATTGTCACGCGGTTTGGAGTCCCTCATACTCTCATCTCGGACAATGGCCTACAGTTTGATAGCAGGGCATTTAGGAATTATTGCAGTGAGCTGGGGATTGTGAACAGATACTCTACTCCTGCCTACCCTCAAGGTAATGGACAAGCAGAAGCTGTCAACAAGGTCGTACTGAACGGCCTGAAGAAGAGGCTGGATGATGCAAAAGGCAAATGGGTAGAAGAGTTGCCACATGTGTTGTGGACGTACAGAACTACGCCTCGTAGGTCTACAGGCGAGACCCCCTTCTCTATGACCTACGGGGCTGAGGCTGTCATTCCTCTGGAAGCCGGGTTTCCAACGTTGAAAAGTAGCTCGTTCAGTCTAGCCGACAACAATGATCAACTACAGAAGAGTTTGGACCTGATTGACGAAAGGAGGGAGAACGCAATGGTTCGGCTGGCGCATTACCAACAGAAACTCAGGCAAGGCTATGATGCTAACGTAAAGCTGAGGCCTCTAGAGCCTGGTGATCTAGTGCTGAGGAAAGTCGTGGGCACCGCAAAAAATCCAGCTTGGGGAAAACTGGGACCCAATTGGGAGGGACCATATCGCATCACTTCAGGAGCAGGCATTGGGGCATATTTCTTGGAAGACCTGGATGGCCGTGTAATACCACGTCCGTGGAATGTATATAACCTCAAGAGGTACTTTTACTAATCAAGTCCACTTTTCAACCAATGTGCCAATTCACTGCGTAAAATCTTCTCAAGTGTTTAAACTTAAATCCAGTCATGCCTGTAGTCCTCGGACCAGATGATTTGGGTTAGTTAACACTCCCTTACAGTTATTTTAAGTGTTTAAACTTAAATCCTATCATGCCTGTAGTCCTCGGACCAGATGATTTGGGTTAGTTAACACTCCCTTACAGTTCTTTTAAGTGTTCAAACTTAAATCCTATCATGCCTGTAGTCCTCGGACCAGATGATTTGGGTTAGTTAACACTTCCCTTGCAGTTCTTTTAAGTGTTCAAACTTAAATCCTATCATGCCTGTAGTCCTCGGACCAGATGATTTGGGTTAGTTAACACTTCCCTTGCAGTTCTTTTAAGTGTTCAAACTTAAATCCTATCATGCCTGTAGTCCTCGGACCAGATGATTTGGGTTAGTTAACACTTCCCTTGCAGTTCTTAAGTGCTCAAACTTAAATCCTATCATGTCTGTAGTCCTCGGACCAGATGATTTGGGTTAGTTAACACTTCCCTTGCAGTTCTTAAGTGCTCAAACTTAAATCCTATCATGCCTGTAGTCCTCGGACCAGATGATTTGGGTTAGTTAACACTTCCCTGGCAGTTCTTAAGTGCTCAAACTTAAACCCAGTCATGCCTGTAGTCCTCGGACCAGATGATTTGGGTTAGTTAACACTTCCCTTGCAGTTCTTAAGTGCTCAAACTTAAACCCAGTCATGCCTGTAGTCCTCGGACCAGATGATTTGGGTTAGTTAACACTTCCTTTCAGTTCTTAAGTGTTCAAACTTAAACCCAATCATGCCTGTAGTCCTCGGACCAAATGATTTGGGTTAGTTAACACTTCCTTTTAGTTCTTAAGTGTTCAAGCTTAAACCCAACCATGCCTGCAGTCCTCAGACCAGATGATTAGGGTTAATTAACGCGGGTACGGTTCTATAGCGTAACCTAAAAATGCCTGCAGTCTTCGGAACAGGTGGTGTGAATTAGTTAATATTCGTTTGCGTTCAAAAATAGTTTTCTCTCATAACTGCTTTCCTTAGTTATACCACTCGCGGCAATTATTACTTATTAATAACATCTACCCAGGCTACCCATTTCAACATCAATTTCACCTACTCGCGGCATCAATGCGATGTGTCAATCAAGTCTGTTCATATCATTTCGTTCAGTATAATGTGCTGTTATAAGTAGCAGTAATAAATAATGAGACGTGTACTAGAAGCGATAGAAGCAAAAGGGGAAGCCATTCCATAAATAGGATAAGAGTCTACAATTCCTTGGATCTACTCTTTTGCTGGAGGGGGCACAGAACCAGCAACTTGGTCAGTCGGAGCAGGTGCTTCAGGCGCTTGATCCTTAAGCCCAGCAGGAGTCTTCTCCTTGCCTGACTCCTTGCTCTTGCCTTTGGCTGGCTCGGCTGGTTTACCCTTGACACCTAGCTGACCAGCCCCCTCAGGTGCCTCAAGAGTGGATGGGGGAGCTTCACCAACAGTCTTCGGCTCCGAAGCCTCTTGTAGCCGAGCAGGGGGGTCCTCTTCCGGAAGCTCTCGGATCTCTGGGTCGTAGTATACGCTCCCAGGCAGCCTCAGAACAGAATCGGCCGGTACTCCGCCGGCGTCCAGCGCTTTGCTCCATGTTATGCCGCAGTAATCTCGGCTAACCATAGCAAATTGCTCCACGAGTTGGGACGAGGTCTGTTCCACTCCCAACTGGTAGGCCGCTTTTCTCTCGGCCTCAACCGCCTTCTTGGCCAGCTTGGCATCATTTTCGGCTACCTGGGCACTCGCCTTCGCCCTCGTCAGTTCAGCGCGGAGACCCTTTACCAGCTCCTGCTCGGTCGACAGATTGATTTCGGCCATGTTTAATTGCTTGCGCTGCTCCTCGGCCTGTCTCTCGGCATTCTTAATCCCAGCATCAAGACTCCTCTTTTGGTTGGTCATCTCTTTAAGGTCTTCGGACAGGCGGGCATAATCCTCCTTCAGCTGGCCCAGCGCCTTCTCCACTTCGTCGCGGGAGTATAATGCCGATTGGGCCTCGAGGTGGTTCTTCTTATTCCATTCTTCAGCCACATAGATCTGTTGGGTGAGCTGCACAACGGGAATTCCTAATGTCAGGCGCAGTAAAAGAGAGGCAAATTTGAATTCGGCTAAACGAGCTAAGGTCACTTACCATGGCTACATCCCTCTTAAGGGACTGAAAGAGCTCCTGCTGATTGAAGCGCCTGAAGGACTCCATGTCATGGGGGAGGAGGAGCGGTTGCTGCAGAGCCTCGGCAACGTAGCCTGCCCTTCCTCCGTCATAATTCCTGAGGGAGGTATCCCACAGGATCGGAGTGCCATCCAGTTCCAACTTTGGAGACCAGATTCGGGGTCCCCCTCCTCGTCGGACATCTGCCAGTAAAGCCTCCTCACGGCTTTCGGTGGATGAGGCCCTGCGAGTCCGGTGGTCTTTTGCCACTTTCTGTTGCTTAGGCCCCTTGGGTGGCGGCACTTGCTTTTCTTCAGCATCAGTGAAGGGCCGTTTCTTTCTTAGATCAGGAATGGGCTTCAGGCTAGGGTCAGGAACATGTGGTGGCGCTGGGGGCAGGTTCGCCACCGTTTGGGATGTCCCCACACCCTTCTGCTCTGCCTTTTTACCCCTGGTCTTCATCATACTCTTCAAATCCATGCCGTCGTCTGAAGAGTCTTCGGAGTTAGCAGCTAGCCGATCAAGGTGAATGCCTGACTGCCTGTCGTTATCCCCCTCGGCTTCTGAGACCTCTATCACTCGGTCCGCCGCTGAAGCCTCTCCGAACTGGAACTCGTCTATCTGCTCTTCTAACGATGAGGTGGAAGAGCCAACCCTTTCAACCCCAACCGCTTGTCCGAGGGGAACTTGTTGTAGTGGTTGGACGAGAGGAACGGCCTGAGGAAGTGGATGAGGCACGGGCTCGAGATCTAATGGCGCCAAAAAAACCTTTCCGGCCGACGTCAATTCGTGCAAGGCGGCGGTCTCCTTGAACAATCGCGTTGCCGACTGGTTGAAAACCCTTTGGCTGTGCTGTGTATCCCAGAATGAGAGGAGCCGATCGGAGCTGTCCGTCCTCACTCACGAATATCTCCGATCTCAATAGAAAATTAAGGGCGGCGATATTCGTAAGGCTGAGCCGAGGAGCAACGAAATTTTTATCTGTTACATTGCAGCAAAATCATATTAGTGTCCCACAAATGGCGGCATAAGAAGACCCAGAAACCATTAAATGACAAGGACCCTAAACCTATAGTTAGTGTGCCTAAATCTAACACGCCCCACCTGGCTCTCCATGCTTGGTTGGGCAATGATGGCCGTCATGCCATGCGCCCGAGACGATTACAAAGTCGTCCTTCATCCCTTTGTTGGATTTTGGAAGGCAGGAAATGAGTCTGACAACGTCCGACCGGGATTTTAAGTAATACCCCGCATCTTGCTGACTGTGGCATTCGTACATGTGTACCACGTCGCGCCAGGTGAGTCCCAACCCCAGGTGAAGGTTGAGGTCCTCAATCGCTCCTAAAATCCTAAACATATTGGGCGCGCATTGCCAGGGAGTAAGCCTATGGTTCCGAAGGTAGTTAGTGGTGATGGGACCCATGGGGATTGTCATCCCCCCTTCTTTGAAGGCGATAAGGGGAATAACTACTTCTCCCGTCTTCCGGTCTGTTAGAATCTTTTCTGGGGGGCAATACCTCACACCTACGTTGGGAGGTATGCGATACGTGGCCCTAAATGCTTCTAATTGCTCAGGGGTATCCACCATGTACTCAAGCTTTCCCATGGTGCTTAGATGAAACTGTTGGCCGAAGAGGAAACTAAATGGCTTGGTGAACGATAACTCACCGGGACTAAATCGGAGAGAGGACTTCAGGCTTGCAGGAGGGTTCTTGATGACTCTGGGGAGACCTGAAAGTGGCGACTGAGAGGTTTGGACGGAGCGGCGCGTCTATTCTCTCTGGAGCGTCTGAAGACTTGCAAAGTGAGGAAGAAATAATGACTTCTGAAGCTTTATACCGGGTCAAACGAAGGGTCAGGGACACTCCCGCCCAACTTTCGAAGAAAAACCACAGCCGTTGGATCAGTCAGTCACCATTGGATATGAAGGACGAAGCGCCACCTGGTGCAATTAATGCAGCGCCTAGGGAATGAGGAAACCGCGGCGGCATTAATGAAGTGACAGTTCCTATACTTATGCACGTGCCGGTTTAAATTTGCCTGTTTACAAGCTTTTGCTCCGTGGCCAGTCAAAATCCTACTTTTTCTCTTCGGACGCGAATGAAAAACTACAATTTTGAGGGGCTAATGTGAGGGGAGAAAAAGAACCTAACCCAACTTATTGGGCCCAAGGCCCTGAATGAGGAACACTTTTCCTCCGAAGAGTCGAGGCCTTCAGTCAGAGGCCCATGTCAAAGGGAAATGCCCTGAGATGAGCACGTGTACCGTCCGAGGAGATGTTCATATGTCCGAGTAGTCCACCATCCTCGGATCCGAAGAGGTTTGATCCAACACGAGCATGGGAGGTTCCAGCGATCTGTCTGACAAGTGTCAGGAGGGAAAGGAACCTCAGGCACACATAAAGATAACGGGAACAGAAAAATATCAAGGAGGCATACTTCAGCCACCACATTTAATGCACTGCACCTACCTTTCTGGCCGCATTTATGTGGATAAGACCCCTGAACAGTTCTTTCTCAGCTACCACCACTCACATAAGGCTAAGAGGGGGGTGATGGGACATGCACTCAAGTGAGCGCCTGGATGATGAACAAGTGGACGGAGAAGATGTAGGGAGATAGTGCTATATAAGGGAAAGGTGCCTCTGATAGTGGGCGATGGAAAAAAGAAAAAAGAAAAGAATATATTTGATTACTGTAGCTCCAAGAATTGTAATCTGAGATTATCAATGAAAAGTACCTCTTCGAACATAGCACTCATATCAGTCCGAGAACATATTAATCCAAATCCTCCCATTGGTGTTGCCGTTTAATACTGTTATTCTCATTATTAGCCTAGCTCTTTCACCCACTCTCTACAAAATTTTGTTTTGGGCTCAGTGAGCTCTGAATCCATACTTCCTTGGGCTTGGGCTACAAAAACTGACCCTAAAAACAATGAACAATTTTTTAAATAGTAAACAAAAAATAATTTATGCAGAAAAGAGAGAACAATTTTTTTAAATAATGCTGAACAGAAATAATTTTATGCAGAATGCTAAAAACAATTTATGCAGAAAACATTAAACAATTTTTATGAGAAAACAATGAATAGTTTTAATTAATGCAGAAAACAGATTTTATGAATGCAGTAAGCAGTTCGAATATACAGTAAACATGATGTGCAGAGAGCAAATCTTATTAATGTAGAAACAGATTTAATCAATGCAGAAAAATAGATTCGATTATTGTGAAATTCAAACATGAAAAAGCATTCAGATTTGGCTTTTAAATTTAGAAAACATGATTTCACTAGGAGTTTTATGAGAAAACAGTGAACAATTTTTTAAATAGTGAATAGAAAATAATTTATGCAGAAAAGAGAGTGAACAATTTTTAAATAATGCTGAACAGAAAATAATTTTATGCAGAATGCTAGAAATAGTTTATGTAGATAACAATGAACAATTTTTATGAGAAAATAATGAACAATTTTAGTTAATGTAGAAAACAGATTTTATGAATGCAGTAAACAGATTCGAATATACAGTAACAATGCTGCTCAATTTATGTTGCTTGTCACAACTTATTTAAGTACAGCAACAATGTCGCTCAATTTTTTTATTTTGGCCGTTCTTTGGTCTAGATTTAAAATCTCTATATTTTACAATGCTTCTATTTAAATAAATAAAAAAACATAAAAAAGCTATTTATTTTTATGTTTATGTTTTATTTGTCGATTATTCCAAAAAAAAAAGTATTTTGAAATTAAAATCTCTATATTTTACAATGCTTCAATTTAAATAAATAAAAACATAAAAAATCTACTTATTTTTATGTTTATGTTTATTTGTCGATTATCTCCAAAAAAAAAAAATACATGGTACTCGAGCATGGTAAACTCAAGTACCGTAGAAATAAAATAATTTGCATTTTATTTATAAAAGGTATTCGAACTTGGTATACTCAAGTATTGTGTTATATGGTACTCGAGTTTACCAAGCTTAAGTACCACATTATTTTTTTAATCGCACAAATTCCAACTCAGTTGTGTCACGGTGATAGAACTGATGAGGAACTTGAGTTTTATAAATTCGAGTACAAAAAAAAATGGTATATCGCCATTTATTTTCGAAGCAGTATTTTTTTGTTAAAAATTTTAAAAATATGTGATATTTGCTAATTTGACCATAAAATTTAAGTAGTACATTTATCATTTATGTGAGAAGTTTTTTCATTGATGACCATGGGAGCAGCCTTTTTTATGAATAATCAGTGACAAAACCAAATTCAGATGCAACCATGGGACCACGATAATTGAAAGATGTAGATGACCCATTAGAAAACAAAATAAATGAAGGCCATGTGACTCTGTAAGAGGTAAAAAGCAAGTAATATGACTATTGAAGACTCTCACCGTGAAAGATATTATTTTTCAAGTCTCCTACGAAAAAGGGAATACAAGAGATATTACTCTTGTCAATGTCAAGTGTGAACTGGTGACTTCTTTTCCAATATAATATGACTATTGAAGACTCTCTCAAATGGTGAAGCACATTAACTGTCATCTTTAAAAAGTTCTATAAAATTCAAGTAATATATTTATTATTTATTGAGAAGCTATTTCAATAATGAGTATGGAAGCAGCTTTTATATCGGGTAATCGGTGAGAAAATCATTTTCTCTGAACAAAAGATCTGACAGTTCACATTCAAAACTGGCTCAGGACACCAGAGAGCTGTCCACCACGCACGTCAGTCAAACTTTTTTGTTTTTTTTGGAGTAGTTGTAGTGCCATAATTCGTGCTTCATTCATTCGTTTCAATTAATTGGACAATACATTTCAATCAATAAAGGAATGGAGGCAGGTACATCAATTCATCAAATCTTCTACAGCTGAACAGATCTGAATCCAGGAATACTGAAAAAGTATGATGGGCATGGATGCCAGAGATGATTCACGTGACCAGCAAAATCTAACTAAAACACACAGTCAAGGAGCTGTTCAAAGCGTACTAGGTCGTTTTGTATCCAGTTTTTGATTTTCAAAGGGGATTGAGATCCCACGGTGTGCAATAGTTTTAATCTCAACCATTTATTTAATTTAATGTATAGAAAATTGACACCTAATAAGGATAGGTAAGCAACCATTTATGTTAAGGCCATTCAAAATAGTCTTGAGTTGCTATTTCGGTTCTAAATAATGTTTGAAATTTTGGTGATTCTATTTTTCTTTAAATAAAAAATTGTCCAATATTTCTAGTTGAACTTTAAATTCTTCAGGGGTGGGTTTTTCGGCACTAGTTGGGTTCGCGGTCGGATTTTTGGCACGGTAGTCAGTGGTAGCTCTTCATTAACGACGTCGGACCGATGCGGCCATCGGCACAGAGATGTGCACACCAACGAAGACCGAACTGACCCGGGCATTTTTTTTTTTGTATATATATATAAAATTATGGGTAAAATATCATTTTCGTTCCTAAGCTATCACAAAAGTTCGTTTTCCGTCTCTAAACTTTCAAAAGTTTTATTTTCGTCCCTAAACTATCACAAAAGTTCGTTTTTCGTCCCTAAACTTTCAAACGTTCTATTTTCGTCCCTAAACTTTTTCAAATGTATTGATTTTCGTCCCTCCCACATCAGCACTCTGTCAAGCCACGTCAACACTCCGTCAGAACTTTTGAAAGTTTAGGGACGAAAATAGAACTTTTGAAAGATTAAGGACGAAAAACGAATTTTTGTGATAGTTTAGGGACGAAAATAGAATTTTTGAAAGTTTAGGAATGAAAAACAAACTTTTGTAATAGTTTAGGGACGAAAATGATATTTTACCCTAAAATTATTATTTTTGTTATAAATATCATAACGTTTTTATAAAAAAAAAAATTGATTTAAAAAAGAAGTTAATGTGTGTTAGGATATATATATATATATATATATAATTATTATTTTTGTTATAAATATCATAACATTCTTATCAAAAAGAAATTGAATTAAAAATGAAGTTAACGTGTGTTTTGTCTAGTAACTCTAGTGTCTTGCTATTTACATTTTAGGAAAAAAAAAAGAAAAAAAAGATGCCATATGGGTTACAGTATTGTCATTTGTGTTTTTTGGGAAAAAATATTAAAAAAATAAAAAATTGATGTCGTATTGTCACTTTTTGAGTCACTGTTGGAATCATTGTTGTTACTGTGAGGAAGTAACACTTCTCACATTAAAAAAAAGGGACCACACATCAAATTTTCACTACCAAAAAGTATAATAAAAAATATTGCGATTTAATAATCATACAAAACATTTGATAATTTGGAGCCATAAAGACACATCATCCTTAGACAATATATGCACCCATAGAGAGTTGCTAAAATGTTACTACAAACATATCCCTAGGATACAACCAAATTTATTACGTTCTAAATACAGAAAGTTTGGAGAAGTCCCAGAGAATTTTTAGTTTTCCTCTGAAAGTTTTGAAAGAAGAATATATTTAAATTGAGAGTTACAATCATTTATATATCATGGGTAAAGTCTTAAAACCATCTAGAAAATGTTTCCAATATTCACAATAGTTTTCATTTCAAGTTGTACAACTTTTGGCCCGAAAATTGTCATATACGTAAATTTTGCATAATCTTGTACAAACCTCGTACATTTGTGATTCGTACAACCGATGATTAATTTTGATGAAAAGAAAGTTGACACTCTCGTACATCTTATATACAACTATCGTACGTCCGAGATTTTATAAACTTTAGTTTTTTCAATTGTTTGCCACATTTTTTGTCACTCTATCAACGCTAAAGAGGAAATAACACTTTTCACATTATCAAAAATTGGGACTAAAAGTCTCATTATTGAGATTAAAAAATATAATTAAAAAAATATAATGATTCAATAATCAAACAAAACCCCAGATAATTTGCAGCTCCAATGAAATACCTTACATAGACAATGTATGCACCCCCACAATATTTACTAAAAGGTTACCATAAATTTATCCCCAGAATACAACCAAGTTTATTAGGTTCTAAAACTAGAAATTTTGGTAGAGTCCCAGAGGGTTTTTAGTGTGTCTAAGAAAGTTTTCAAAGAAGAAGACATTCAAAGTGAGAGTTAGAATCATTTATATATAATGGGCAAGGAGTTATAACTGTCCATAAATTGTTTTAAACATTCACGAACGTTTTCATTTCAATTGGAACAAATTTTGTTCAACAAATTGTCAAATTCATAAATTCTATAGACTCCCCTACAACACTCATAAGTTCGTGTTTCATACAGATTCTCACGAAATATTGATGCAAAAGAAACTTGAAAATTGTACGATTTACATACATCTCTTGTACGTACGAGATTCTCTAAACTTTTTTTTTTCTTTATTTGATCGCCACAGTTTCCATCACTTTACCTCTACTAAAGAGGAGGTAACACTTATCAAATTAAAAAAAAAAAAAAAAAAAAAAAAAAAAAAAGGGAACTACACATGAAATTTCCACCACCAAAAAATATTAAATAATATAGTGATTTAATAATTAAAAAAAAAATTTGACAATTTGGAACCACAATGAAACGTTATCCTTAGACACTATATGCTCCCGCACAAGAGTTGTTGAAATGTTACAACATATTTATCCCTCGGAGATAACAATGTTTAATTACATTCTAAATACAACAATTTTGGAGAAATTCCTTACTATTTTTAGTGTTTCTTACAAAGTTTTCACAGAAGTACAGAATGTGAGAGTTAGAATCATTTATATATCAGGGGTAAAGAGTTATAACCGTCCAAAAGCTGTTTCAAATATTCATAAATGTTTTTATTTCACGTGGAGCAAACTTTGTCCAAAAAACTATCAAATTCGTAAATTTTACCAACACTCGTACGTACGTGTTTTGTACATACTCTTAGGAAATATTGATGCAAAAGAAACCTGAAAATCTCGTATGTACACGATTCTCTAAACATATTTTTTCTAATTTCATCACCACAGTTTCTTTCGGTTTAGTTCTACCAAAGAGGAAGCAACACTACTCACGTTAAAAAAAAAGGGAGTACACATTAAATTTTCATTACCAAAAAATATAATAAAAAATATTGTGATTAAATAATCATACAAAACATTTGACAATTTGGAGCCACAAAGACACGTTATCGTTATACAATATATGCACCCACAGAAGAGTTGCTAAAATGTTACTACAAACATATCCCTAGGATACCACCAAGTTTATTACGTTCTAAATACATAAATTTTGGAGAACTCCTAGAGAATTTTCAGTTTTCCTCTGAAAGTTTTGAAAGAAGAATATATTTAAAGTGAGAGTTACAATCATTTATATATCATGGGTAAAGTCTTAAAACCATCCAGAAATTGTTTCCAATATTCACAATAGTTTTCATTTCAAGTTGTACGACTTTTGGCCCGAAAATTGTCAAATTTATAAATTTTGCATAATCTCGTACAAACCTTGTACTTTTGAGATTTGTACAACCAACAATTAATTTTGATGAAAAGAAACTTGACACTCTCGTACATCCGAGAGTCTACAAACTTTAGTTTTTTCAATTGTTTGCCACATTTTTTGTCACCCTCTTAACGCTAAAGAGGAAATAACACTTTTCACATTATCAAAAATTGGGACTAAAAATCTCATTTTTGGTATTAAAAGTATAATTAAAAAATATAGTGATTCAATAATCAAACAAAACACCAGATAATTTGGAGCTCCAATGAAATACTTTCCTTAGACAATGTATGCACCCACACAACATTTACTAAAAGGGTACCATAAATTTATCCTCAGAATACAACCAAGTTTATTAGGTTCTAAAAATAGAAATTTTGGTGGAGTCCCAGAGGATTTTTAGTAGGTCTGTCACCGCCTCTTCCCCTTCCCCTTCCCCTTCTCCCTTTGACAGTGAGAAATTCCCCGCTGAGAAAAATCAAGAGGTTTATGATAAGTTGAACCTTAAGAGGAAAATTTGGTCTGAGCGTTCTGTCATTTTAGATGAGCTTGATCCTGCCATTAGGGCAAATTTAGAGCGTCGGGGCTGGTTACCCTTGGTGGATATTTCTGACCCTCCTCCACCTGCTACCTTGATTAGACAGTTCTACTCGAACATCTCTATCCGCATCTATGATTCCAACACTCTAGTCAAGAGTTGGATACGAGGCATAGAGTACTCCATTACTCCTAAGGTAGTGGCTGATACTCTAGGGGTACCTTTGGTACAGCACCCTGTCTATCCCTATGATGAGTCTCCTGTTTTGAGTGATGTTATGTCTTACATCACTGGGTCTTCTATCCAGTGGGTTCTGATCCTCGGATCACTACTGCTAAGCTTTCTGAGCTTCACTATCTTTTCTTTAGGATAGCTTATCACTCCATCTAGCCCATTTCTCATCTTCACACCATTCCTCTCGAGCGGTGTGTATTTTTGTACTCTCTGATCATTGATACTTCTATTAGTTTTCCCCACTTGTTCCTTCGTTCTTTGAACGAAGTGTATAGGAGTTCATCTTCTGCTCATGCGCTTGTTCATCCTATTTTCATCCATAGGATTCTTCTTTATTTAGGTTTAGAGGATTTCCCTTCCTCGGAGCCTGTGCATGTCATCGGTCCCTTAGGTGCGTCTTTTCTTAGACAGAGGGCTACTCACCTTCGAGTTGGCTCTAAACACCCTAGGTCTGAGCCTTCCGGGTCCGCACCTCCTCCCTCTTCTTCTACAGGTCCTGCTGGTGAGGCTGTTCCTGATCCTGATGCTGTTGCTCCTGCTGCTGTTCCTCCACCTCCATCGGATGATTCTGATATCCGTCGTACTTTGGAGACTGTCATGACCATTCAGGCGGCTCATGGTCAGCTTTTGGTGGACCTTTTTGATGAGATCCGAGTTTTGCGAGCTGATCTAGCGCATTTGCGTTCACCCTCACCATCTCCTTTTGATGATGGATTGTGATTGCCCTTTGACATTCCGTCACAAAAAGGGGGAATAGAGTTTGTAGAGGAGATTTTTTGTAGTTAGGGATTTTTTTTTTTTGTGGAGTAGATTGTATTTAGGTGCTTCACTTTGTATATCATTTTTGGGATATTCATGTTAGGGGGAGTAACATTGATTGATATACATGATTTTTTATTTGATTCTTGTTTCTTTGGATTCACTGTTTTTTGATTTATATTCTATGAGTTATTCATTGATATATTTCTTTATTATGTGTTGTGTGAATCATACAAGAATGTTATACCTGTTTATATACTATTTTCTGTCATACATGCGTTTATGCGTTTGTTGAGTATTTCAGGAATATACAGGTTGATTCAATTGAGCTGCTGTCTACACTTGCAACTGATGGATAGTAGTTAAGATTGGATTTGTTGTTATGAGCATTATTTTTGTAAAGGGCTTTTTAATTGTAAAACTTTGAGCTTTTAGTTTGTGTTTTGTCACGGATTGCCAAAGGGGGAGTTTGTTAGGTTCTAAAGATTTAGGATTTTATGTATTTAGAACTCTAATTTGTATTGTTGGCAAACCATGATCAAAACAAGTTATTTAGTCTTGTTTAGACTTGCTCAAAGTTGGGTCTTTCATGTAAAGTTGGAATCGAGTGGCTGCAGATGCATTGGTGCATTTCGGCCTGGCTCGACCGATCGAAGGAAAAACTCGATCGATCGAATCTCGGACAGAATGTTTTTCTGCAGAATATTCCAGCTCAGCCCTAACTCATTAAACGTTTTGGGTTTTCTGTTTTTACCCTAGGTATATAAAGAAAAACCCTAGCCACGTTTTTAGAGTTGCTCCAGTTGTATTGTTGCTCATACATTGCGGTTTTGTGTAAATCTCTTGTGAGATCTAGAGGAGCTTTCCTTTACACAAAACTTAGGGTTTTCAAGGTAGAGATATTATCTACATCTTGATGATCAACTCGGTTGCTACCATTAAGCTCAAAGAATATCAAGCGTGGGTGCTTGTAGCTGATTGGAGAATCCAAGAAAGAAGGAGTCCGTGGATTCGAAGCTTGCACGTGGTCGTGTTAGTAAGTTCTACTGGTGGGTAGCATTAGGAAGTCGAGCGGGGAGCTTGTAGTCCTTTTGTATGAACTTCGATTCTTTCGCATAGTGGATTTAGGTTTACCTTGAGGATAGCTAGGTCAAATCCTCCCCAGGTTTTTACCGTGTGGTTTCCTGTGTGATCATATCATTGTGTCTTTTATTATTCCGCTGCTTTATACTTTTGATATGATTGTTTGATTGCTTTAATCTAGAATTGCATAATTTGACTAAGTAACAACTTGGCTAATTAATCTAGGCTAACCAATCTGGTTGTTTTTAAGGGGTCTAAAACCGTTCAAATTTGTTTGTGTTACCACACACGTTGCATGTTAATTTGATTAGTTAATAAACTTGGTTAATTAATCAATTAATTTATCACAAGGGGTCAATACATTCTTAGCCTATCAATATATAAACGATTCTAACTCTAACTTTGAATGTCTTCTTCTTTGAAAACTTTCTTAGAAACAAAATTGGCTTGAGCATAGAGTTTCTAACAAAAACCCCAAAAATTTGAAAACCACTTGAAAAATTTTGAAACACATGGATGAATTAAGCCTTACAAAATAGTACACATAAATTATAGTGCCCAATTACATCCAATCAACAAGCCAATTTCATCAATTACAACTCAATTTAACAAAATCCCCAATTCGGAACTTGAACATAAACCCTAGAATTTCAATTTCTCACAAAAACCAAAATTGATCAAATTAAACTATGACAATCAAGCTTATAACATGTCCCCATCAAAACCCATTGATCAATTGCACAAGATTTTGCTTGAAACATCAAAAATCCCAAAATAGAGAGGTCCGAAAATTTGAATGAAAATGCATGAAAAATGCAAATAAACTCAAAAAGGAAGGGCAAAAGAGACTTACCGGCTTGAGGAAAGAGAATTCTTGCAGAAAATTTGGAGGAAAACGACAAAAAATCGCTGTAGATCCGTGCCAACTCAAAGAGAGAAAGAAAAGTTTGAAAAAAAACTTTTGAAAAGTCAGTGGAATCAGTCCAAGAAACTGTTTTTAAAAAGCTGATTCACGATTTTCGATTGATTGAAAATTACTTTCGATCGATCGAATCACTCCGAAATTTTATAAAAGAAATTTTAAAATTTTCGATCGATCGAAAAACAGACTGGATCGATCGAATCAGACAGCGGATCACAGTATTTTTCAGAAAAATTTCAGTTTTGAAAACCTCAAACCAATTTTTGAAAAACAACTCCTCAAAGCATTGAAATCAATGAACCACAATGCATGAGTATGAGATGAAATGGAATGATTTTTCAAAAACCCAAATTTGTAATCCCAGTTTCTCTAAAGAAAGTTTTAGCCAGTTCTTCTTTCAATTTCTCAGGCAAACTAATGTTTTGCATAAAACTCAAGATATTTTCAAACTTGGTTGGTCAGACCACAAACATACACAATAACATGTACAGTGTTTAGCAGAGAGTAACTCGTGTAGTGTGTGCAAACTAGCAAAAACTTGAGAAACATGTGAGGTGATATGTGTATAGAAATCAATCACAAAGTCTACAAAATTCATCACATAGAATTTAAAAGAGACTATCATCTAAAGAGTTATATCATATAACTCTCACATCTCCTAGAACATAAGCTTGCAATCATGTAAGTTTCTTGTATTTAGCCTCTTAATTTTGTGAATTGGCATCAAGCCTAATAGTACTCACCAGTTTTAATTAAGTGAATTGGCATCAAGCCTAATAGTACACACCAATTTTAAGCATTAAGCAATTAAGACAAGGCTACACCTTATGTTCTTTTTGTGCATGTGCTACACTTTCTCGAGCATAAAATCTTATGATATGCACTAAGGTGTTCATGATTGGCTAGTGAACAGTGGTGAGATAGTTATTTATGCCTTTCTCAAAAGGATCAAGTCCGACAGTCAAATAACATGTGACTTCAAGATTAAGACAAAGTGATAAACACCGTAAACATCTTTCCCACACAACATGCACTACAAAGTTTCAACTAGTAAAGTGCAATAAATAAGCTCATCAAAACTAAACAAGGTACATAAAGACATGTTATGTGTAAGTAAATTGACCAACATTGTCTTCAAAGACCAAGAAAAATAGTGCCAAACACAATTTGCTTTTTTCCTTTTTTTTTTTTTATTTATTTATTTTTTTTTTATTTTAAAGAGAAAACAAAAAAAATCCTAGAATGTAATGCAATGCAAGTCCTAGAAAAAAAACAAAAAACACAAAAACCAAAGAACAATGGTCACAGAGGAATGAGCAGTGAAGCACAAGGACTATGTCAGAAAGACTCAATTAGGACGAGTCTTTTGCATCCAAAACCTTTTAGATGCACCATGAGCATTGGAGTTCTTATTCACATTCGAGTGATTTCTAACTCTAGGATTGGAATAAAGGTTCAACGCCTTTACCAATTTTCCAATAAGTGTCATAGGATCTTGTGCTTAAGGCACAGGCACCTTTGGTTTGTTTGCTCTCTTAGCAGCTTGAAGCTTGTAACATTTAGGACAAATGTATCCAGACTTTCCACAATAATGACAAACCCAAGCAGGTTTACCATGCATCTTGTCCTTAGAAAGGGTAGAATCTTTAGGTTTAGACTCTCTCATATCAACCCTAATCTTCCTAGGAGGTGAAACTTCTATAGGTTTGACAACCTCACTCACAGAGGATTTGACAGTTTCACTCACAACCTCACTCACGGAAGGTTTAGAAGAAGAAGAAGGAACAAACTTCGTGGAATGTGGTGCAGAATCAAAGATGCTTTCAACATATCCTAACCCAGATTTATCAGAAGGATACTTTTGAATATTCAGCATGTGATCAAGTTTAGAACTAGCAGATCTAGCAACAGATAAATCATGTTCCAAAGTTTTAACTTTATCAAGCAAAAACATATTCTCAGATTTAACATTGTTCAAAAGATCATTAGCATTAAACAGTTTAACAAGCAAATTTTCCTTTTCAAGCTCAAGAGTTTCAATTTTCTTCAGGCCAAGTTCAACATTCATAGCATCCTTTGCAGCAATTTTGCAAAGTTTATTGTAGGCCTCTTGAAGATCTGCATCCTCAGAGAGTTCCTCATCAGAAAGGTTCTCTTCAACAGATACGCTTTCATTGACTACAGCTGTAGCAGTGAAAGCAATGAAGTTTCCATCCTCATCACATCCGGACTCATCATCAGAAACCTCATTATCACTAAAGGTTACAGCCATAGCTTTACCCTTAGTCCTTAAGAATGTAGGACATTCAAATTTCACATAATCATACCCTTGACAGCCAAAACACTGAGGACCCAATAAATTATTTGAAGATTGACCAACTTTTTCTCTAGGTTTTTCAAAGTTATTCATTTTAGTGGGATCATTCTTCCTAAAATTTCTAAGTTCAGCAGTGTTTGTACCTCTTGCCTTTCTGTTTGTATTCCTAAGAAAGTTTTTAAAATTTTTGGCAAGGTACGCAATCTCTGTAGCAGAGAGCTCATCATCAAATCCACCACCATCAACTGACTTAAGAGCCATTGATTTGGATTTGTTCACTTTGGGTAGGTCAAACTCATAGGACTGAAGAGATCCTACAAGTTCATCAACAGGGATGGAGTCCACATCCTTGCTTTCAGTAATGGCAGTCACTTTGGGTCTAAAGTCTTCAGTTAAATATCTAAGAATCTTCCTAACAATTTTAGGTTGATCATAGATTTCACCCAAATTAAAGCAGAATTAACAATGTCATTCAATTTAGCATAGAATTCATCAAAAGTTTCATCTTCAGACATTCTAATGCTTTCAAATCTAGAAGTCAATTGCTGCAGTTTATTGATCTTAACTGCCTTTGTGCCTTCATGCACAGTTTGGAGGATTTTCCAAGCAGTATGAGCAACCTCAACATTTGAGATCCTCTTAAATTCCTCCATAGAAACAGCATTGAAGATGGCATTCATAGCTTTGCTATTGAAACCTGCTGCTTCTTTTTCAGAAATTTGCCACTCACTCACAGGAGTAGTGGGCTTCTGCCATCCGTATTCAATGGAATTCCACACTCTCTCATCAATAGATTTCAAGAATGTTTTCATCCTTACTTTCCAATAAGCATAGTTGTTCCCATCAAAGTGAGGAGGAACAACAAGAGAGTGTCCATGCTCCATGACAACAGGGGTCAAGGATCAGCTCAGAGATCAAAAAATCTCTTACAAGAGAGCTACCTGCTCTGATACCACTTGAACGATTTTAGACCCCCTAAAAACAACCAGATTGGTTAGCCTAGATTAATTAGCCAAGTTGTTACTTAGTCAAATTATGCAATTCTAGGTTAAAGCAATCAAACAATCATATCAAAAGTATAAAGCAGCGGAATAATAAAAGACACAACGATATGATCACCCAGGAAATCACACGGTAAAAACCTGGGGAGGATTTGACCTAGCTATCCTCAAGGTAAACCTGAATCCACTATGCGAAAGAATCGAAGTTCATACAAAAGGACTACAAGCTCCCCGCTTGACTTCCTAATGCTACCCACCAGTAGAACTTACTGACACGACCACGTGCAAGCTTCGAATCCACGGACTCCTTCTTTCTTGGATTCTCCAATCAGCTACAAGCATCCACGCTTGATATTCTTTAAGCTTCAACGGTAGCAACCGAGTTGATCATCAAGATATAGATAATATCTCTACCTTGAAAACCCTAAGCTTTGTATAAAGGAAAGCTCCTCTAGATCTCACAAGAGATTTACACAAAACCGCAATGTATGAGCAACAATACAACTGGAGCAATTCTAAAAACGTGGCTAGGGTTTTTCTTTATATACGTAGGGTAAAAACAGAAAACCCAAAACGTTTAATGAGTTAGGGCTGAGCTAGAATATTCTGCAGAAAAACATTCTGCTCGAGATTCGATCGATCGAGTCTTTCCTTCGATCGATCGAGCTAGGCCGAAATGCACCAATGCATCTACAGCCACTCGATTCCAACTTTACATGAAAGACCCAACTTTGAGCAAGTCTAAACAAGACTAAATAACCTGTTTTGATCATGGTTTGCCAACAATACAAATTAGAGTTCTAAATACATAAAATCTTAAATCTTTAGAACCTAACAAAATCACCAATTAAACTCAGTATGTAGTGGAAAACAAATTGACACGGTGATTTTTTTGCGAATGGGAAAAACTTACATGGCAAAAATCCCACCGAGTGATTTTAAGGTCACCACTCCTGAGAATCCACTATTATCAAAACAAGCGGTTATAAGTAAAAGAATCCCAGAGCTTTATACCAACTTACAGTTGAACTCTTACCCCAATACCCAATTGGACTTGTTTTGTAGTGACAATTTCTCATTTTCAAGGTGTGGATCCCAATACGTGACTTGATCACCAGTTTGAGAAAGATGTTGGCTGCAAAGTTCTTCAGTTCATCTAGACGATGACAATCAAGAAGCTCATTTGTCACAAAACCCTTTGGTGCAAAAACACTGCAGCTTCTTCAAGAAAAAGATGAACTAGGGTAAACTAGGTCTCCGGTCACACTCTTCTTCACACTTGTGAAATTTTCTCTTGTGCAACTTGTGTCACCTTTCACTGCCCTTAAAATAATCCTTATATATGTTTAGTATTGTGAGAAAAGAAAGCCCAAACATATATTCATGGATTATATGAAAAACAGTCCTGAAAATTTAAGTTTCAAAAACCTCGATAGATAGCCATCTATCGAGCTAGCTGTCGAGCTACGGGTTTCAGCAGCTTTTAAACCTCAATAGATGCTAGCTGTCGAGATTTAAAATCTTGCACAATATTCCATGATTCTTGGACAGACTTGCATGGGTTTAACACTTGAACTTAAAACCTTGTTCCTTGAAGTATTAAATTCATCCTAGATCTACCAGATTACAAGTAAAGTGTGTTTTGTCTAAAGATTAGCCAATTACATAAAATGTTGACATATGTTCCTAACATTGAATCACATGTGTCCTAACATATATCATGGGCAAGGAGTTATAACTGTCCATAAATTGTTTTAAACATTCACAATTGTTTTCATTTCAATTGGAACAAATTTTGTTCAACAAATTGTAAAATTTTTAAATTCAATAGAATCTCGTACAACACTCGTATGTTCATGTTTCGTACAAATTCTCACGAAATATTGATGCAAAAGAAACTTGAAAATCGTACAGTTTACAAACATCTCTTGTATTTACGAGATTCTATAAACTTCTTTTTTTTTTTTTTTTTTTTTAAATTTCATCGCCACAGTTTCTTTCAGATTACCTCAACCAAAGAGGAGGTAACACCTATCACATTAAAAAAAAAAAAGAAAAAAAAAAGGAACTACTCATCAAATTTCCACTACCAAAAATTATTAAAAAGTATAATGATTTAATAATTAAACAAAACATTTGAAAATTTGGAACCACAACCAAGCGTTATCCTTAAACACTATATGCACCCACACAGGAGTTGCAAAAATGTTACTGCAGATTTATCCCTAGGACACAACCATGTTTAATTACGTTCTAAATATAGCAATTTCAGAGAAGTCCCCGACTATATTTAGTGTTTTTTGGAAAGTTTTCAAAGAAGTACAGAATGTGAGAGTTAGAATCATTTATATATCAAGGGTAAAGAGCTATAACCGTCCAAATGCTGTTTCAAAAATTCACAAATGTTTTCATTTCACGTGGAACAAACTTCTTCCAAAAAACTGTCAAATTCGTAAATTCCGCTGAATCCCGTACAACACTCGTACGGTCGAGTTTCGTACATAATCTCAAGAAATATTGATGCAAAACAAACCTGAAAATCTCGTACGTACAAGATTCCATAAACATATTTTTTATAATTTTATTGCCACAGTTTTTTTCAGTTTATTTCTACTAAAGAGGTTGTAACACTTCTCACATTAAAAAAAAAAAAAAGGACTACACATCAAATTTTCACAACCAAAAAGTATAATAAAAAATATTGTGATTTAATAATCATACAAAACATTTGACAACTTGGAGCCATAAAGACACGTTATCCTTAGACAATATATGCACCCACAGAAGAGTTGCTAAAATGTTACTATAAACATATCCCTAGGATACAACAAAGTTTATTACGTTCTAAATACAGAAATTTTGGAGAAGTCCCAGAGAACTTTTAGTTTTCCTCTTAAAGTTTTGAAAGAAGAATATATTTAAAGTGAGAGTTACAATCATTTATATATCATTGGTAAAGTCTTAAAACCATCCAAAAATTGTTACCAATATTCACTGTAGTTTTCATTTCAAGTTGTACGACTTTTGGCCCGAAAATTGTCAAATACGTAAATTTTGCATAATCTAGTACAAACCTCGTACGTTTGAGATTCATACAATAGACAATATATTTTGATGAAAAGAAACTTGACACTCATACGTCTTATATACAACTATCGTACGTTCGAGACTCTACAAACTTTATTTTTTCAATGTTTTGCCACATATTTTGTCACTCTCTCAATGCTAATGAGGAAATAACACTTTTCACATTATCGAAAATTGGGACAAAAAATCTCATTTTTGGTATTAAAAATATAATTAAAAAATATTCTGATTCAATAATCAAACAAAACACCATATAATTGGGAGCTCTAATGAAATACTTTCCTTAGACAATGTATGCACCCACACAACATTTACTAAAAGGTTACCATAAATTTATCCCTAGAATACAACCAAGTTTATTATGTTCTAAAAATAGAAATTTTGGTGGAGCCCCAGAGGATTTTTAGTGTTTCTAAGAAAGTTTTCAAAGAAGAAGACATTCAAAGTGAGAGTTAGAATCGTTTATATATCATGGGCAAGGAGTTATAATTGTCCATAAATTGTTTTAAACATTCACAATCATTTTCATTTCAATTGGAACAAATTTTGTTCAACAAATTGTCAAATTCGTAAATTCTATAGAGTCCCCTACAACACTCGTACATTCATGTTTCGTACAAATTCTCTAGAAATATTGATGCAAAAGAAACTTGAAAATCATACGATATACATACATCTCTAGTATTTACGAGATTCTATAAATTTTTTTTTTTCTAAATTTCATCGCCACAGTTTCTTTCAGATTACCTATATCAAAAAGGAGGTAACACTTAAAGGAACAACACTTGAAATTTCCACCACCAAAAAAATTAAATAATGTAATGATTTAATAATTAAACAAAACATTTAACAACTTTGAACCACAATGAAACGTTATCCTTAGACACTATATGCACCCGCACAGGCGTTGTTGAAATGTTACTACAGATTTATCCCTCGGACATAACCATGTTTAATTATATTCTAAATACAGCAATTTCGAAGAAGTCCCCTACGATTTTTAGAGTTTCTTAGAAAGTTTTCATAGAAGTACAGAATGTGGGAGTTAAAATCATATATATATATATATATATATATATCATGGGTAAAGAGTTATAACCATCCAAAAGCTGTTTCAAATATTCACAAATGTGTTCATTTCACATGGGACAAACTTTGTCCAAAAAACTGTCAAATTCGTGAATTCTACTGAATCCCTTACCACACTCATACGGTCGAGTTTCGTACATACTCTCAAGAAATATTGATGCAAAAGAAACTTGAAAATCTCGTACGTACAAGACTCTCTAAACATATTTTTTATAATTTCATTACCACAGTTTTTTTTTTTTCACTAAAGCGGAATTAACACTTCTCACGTTAAAAAAAAGGGACTATACATCAAATTTTCACTACCAAAAAGTATAATAAAAAATATTGTGATTTAATAATCATACAAAACATTTGACAATTTGAAGCCATAAAGACATGTTATCCTTAGACAATATATGCACCCACAGAAGAGTTGCTAAAATGTTACTACAAACATATCCCTAGGATACAACCAAGTTTATTATGTTCTAAATAAAGAAATTTTGGAGATGACCCAGACAAATTTTAGTTTTGCTTTAAAAGTTTTGAAAGAAGAATATATTTAAAATGAGAGTAACAATCATTTATATGTCATGGGTAAACTCTTAAAACCATCCAGAAAATGTTTCCAATATTCACAATAGTTTTCATTTCAAGTTGTACGACTTTTGGCCCAAAAATTGTCAAATTCGTAAATTTTGCAAATCTCGTACATACCTCGTACGTTGAGGTTCGTACAACGAACAATTAATTTTGATGCAAAGAAACTTGACACTCTCGTACGTCTTATATACAACAATTTTACGTCCGAGATTCTACAAACTTTAGTTTTTTCAATTGTTTGCCACATTTTTTGTCACCCTCTCAACGCTAAAGAGGAAATAACACTTTTCACATTATCAAAAATTGGGACTAAAAATCTCATTTTTGGTATTCAAAATATAATTAAAAAATATTGTGATTCAATAATCAAACAAAGCACCAGATAATTTGGAGCTCCAATGAAATACTTTTCTTAGACAATGTATGCACCCACACAACATTTACTAAAAGGTTACCATAAATTTATCCCGAGAATACAACCAAGTTTATTAAGTTCTAAAAATAGAAATTTTGGTGGAGTCGCAGAGGATTTTTAGTGTTTCTAAGAAAGTTTTCAACGAAGAAGACATTCAAAGTGAGAGTTAGAAGCATTTATATATCATGGGCAAGGGGTTATAAGTGTCCATAAATTGTTTTAAATATTCACAATCGTTTTCATTTCAATTGGAGCAAATTTTGTTCAAAAATTGTGAAATTCGTAAATTCTATAGAATTCCCAACAACACTTGTATGTTCATGTTTCGTACAAATTCTCATGAAATATTGATGCAAAAGAAACTTAAAAATCGTACGGTTTACATACATCTCTTATATTTACGAGATTCAATAAAAAAAAATTTTCTTAATTTCATCGCCATAGTTTCTTTCATATTAACTCTACCAAAGAGGAGGTAACACCTATCACATTAAAAAAAAAAAAAAAAAAAGAAACTACACATCAAATTTCCACTAACAAAAATTATTAAAAAGTATCGTGATTTAACAATTAAACAAAACATTTGACAATTTGGAACCATAACCAAACGTTAGCCTTAGACATTATATGCACCCGCATAGGAGTTGCTAAAATGTTATTGCAGATTTATCCCTAGGACACAACCATGTTTAATTACGTTCTAAATACAGCAATTTAAGAGAAGTCCCCTACGATTTTTAGTGTTTCTGAGAAAGTTTTCAAAGAAGTACTGAATGTGAGAGTTGGAAACATTTATATATCAGGGGTAAAGAGTTATAACTGTCCAAAAGTTGTTTCAAATATTCACAAATGTTTTCATTTCACGTGGAACAAACTTAGTCCAAAAAACTGTCAAATTCGTAAATTCTGCTGAATCACCTACAACACTCGTACGGTCGAGTTTCGTACATACACTTAGGAAATATTAATGCAAAAGAAACCTAAAAATCTCGTACGTAAAAGATTCTCTAAACAAATATTTTCTAATTTCATTGCCACAGTTACTTTCAGTTTAGTTCTACTAAAGAGGAAGTAACACTACTCACGTTAAAAAAAAAAAGGGACTACACATCAAATTTTCATTACCAAAAAATATAATAAAAAATATTGTGATTTAATAATCATACAAAACATTTGACTATTTGGAGCCATATAGACATGTTATCCTCAGACAATATATGCACCCACAGAAGAGTTGCTAAGATGTTACTACAAACATATCCCTAGGATACAACCATGTTTTTTACGTTCTAAATACAGAAATTTTGGAGAAGCCCCAAAGAATTTTTAGTATTACTTTGAAAGTTTTGAAATAAGAATATATTTTATGTGAGAGTTACAATCATTTATATATCATGGGTAAAGTCTTAAAACCAACCAGAAAATGTTTCCAATATTCACAAAAGTTTTCATTTCAAGTTGTAGAACTTTTGGCCCGAAAATAGTCAAATACGTAAATTTTGCATAATCTTGTACAAACCTCGTACGTTTGAGAGTCATACAACTGGCAATTTATTTTGATGAAAAGAAACTTGCCACTCGTATGTCTTATGTACAACTATTGTACATTTGAGATTCTACGAACTTTATTTCTTCAATTGTTTGCCACTCTCTCAACGCTAATAAGGAAATAACACTTTTAACATTATCAAAAATTGGGACTAAAAATCTCATTTTTGGTATTACAAAATATAATTAAAAAATATTGTGATTCAATAATCAAACAAAACACCAGATAATTTGGAGCTCCAATGAAATACTTTCCTTAGACAATGTATGCACCCAAACAACATTTACTTAAAGGTTACCATAAATTTATCCCAAGAATACAATAAAGTGTATTATGTTACTAAAAACATATCCCTAGAAAATTTTGGAGAAGCCCTAGAGAATTTTTAGTTTTCCTTTGAAAGTTTTGAAATAAGAATATATTTAAAGTGAGGGTTACAATCATTATGTATCATGGGTAAAGTCTTAAAACAATCCATAAAATGTTTCCAATATTCACAATAGTTTTCATTTCAAGTTGTACAATTTTTGGCCTGAAAATAGTCAAATACGTAAATTTTGCATAATCTAATACAAACCTCATACGTTTGAGAGTCGTACAACTGACAATTTATTTTGATGAAAAGAAACTCGCCACTCGTACGTCTTATATACAACTATCGTACGTCTAAGATTCTACAAACTTTATTTTTTCAATTGTTTGCCACATTTTTTGTCACTCTCTCAACGCTAATAAGGAAATAACACTTTTAACATTATCAAAAATTGGGACTAAAAATCTCATTTTTGGTATTACAAAATATAATTAAAAAATATTTTGATTCAATAATTAAACAAAACACTAGATAATTTGGAGCTCCAATGAAATACTTTCCTTAGACAATGTATGCAGCCACACAACATTTACTTAAAGGTTACCATAAATTTATCCCAAGAATACAATAAGGTTTATTAGGTTCTAGAAATAGAAATTTTGGTGGAGTCCCAGAGGATTTTAGTCTTTCTAAGACATTTTTCAAAGAAGAAGACATTCAAAGTGAGAGTTTAATCATTTATATATCATGGGCAAGGAGTTATGATTGTCCATAAATTGTTTTAAACATTGACAAACGTTTTCATTTCAATTGGAGCAAACTTTGTTCAACAAATTGTCAAATTCATAAATTCAATAGAATCCCCTACAACACTCGTACATTTGTGTTTCGTACAAATTCTCACAAAATATTGATGAAAAAGAAACTTGAAAATCATACGGTTTACATACATCTCTTGTACGTACGAGATTCTCTAAACTTTTTTTTTCTCAATTTCATCGCCACAGTTTCTTTCACTCTGCCTCTACTAAAGAGGAGGTAACACTTAAAGGAACTACACATGAAATTTCCACCACCAAAAAATATTAAATAATGTAGTGATTTAATAATTAGACAAAACATTTGACAATTTTGAACCACAATGAAATGTTATCCATAGACAATATATGCACCCGAACAGGAGTAGTTGAAATGTTACTAAAGATTTATCCCACGGACATAACAGTGTTTAATTACATTCTAAATACAGTAGTTTCGGAGAAGTCCCCTACGATTTTTAGAGTTTCTTAGAAAGTTTTTACAGAAGTACAGAATATGGGAGTTAGAATCATCTATATATCATGGGTAAAGAGTTATAACTGTCCAAAAGCTGTTTCAAATATTCACAAATGTTTTCATTTCACGTGGAACAAACTTTGTTCAAAAAACTGTCAAATTCGTAAATTCTTCTGAATCCCCTACCACACTCGTACGGTCGAGTTTCGTACATACTCTCAAGAAATATTGATGCAAAAGAAACCTAAAAATCTCGTACGTACAAGATTCTCAAAACATATTTTTTCTAATTTCATTGCCATAGTTTTTTTCAGTTTGTTCCTACTAAAGAAGAAGTAACACTTCTCACGTTAAAAAAAAAGGGACTATACATCAAATTTTCACTACCAAAAAGTATAATAAAAAATATTGTGATTTAATAATCATACAAAACATTTGACTATTTGGAGCCATAAAGACACGTTATTCCTAGCAATATATGCACCAACAGAAAAGTTGCTAAAATGTAACTTCAAACATATGCCTAGGATACAAGTAAATTTTTTATGTTCTAAATACAGAAATTTTGGAGAAGTCGCAAAGAATTTTTAGTTTTCCTCTGAAAGTTTTGAAAGAAGAATATATTTCAAGTGAGAGTTACAATAATTTATATATCATGGTAAAGTCTTAAAACCATCCAGAAAATGTTTCCAATTGTCACAATAGTTTTCATTTCAAGTTTTACAACTTTTGGGTCAAAAATTGTCAAATACGTAAATTTTGCATAATCTAGTACAAACCTCGTACGTTTGAGATTCGTAAAACTGACAATTTATTTTGATGAAAAGAAACTTGCCACTCGTACGTCTTATATACAAGTATCGTACGTCCAAGATTCTACAAACTTTATTTTTCCAATTGTTTGCCACATTTTTTGTCACTCTCTCAACGCTAATAAGGAAATAACACTTTTCACATTATGAAACATTGGGACTAGAAATCTCATTTTCGGTATTAAAAAATATAATTAAAAAATATAATGATTCAATAATCAAACAAAACACCAGATAATTTGGAGCTCCAATGAAATACTTTCCTTAGACAATGTATGCACCCACACACCATTTACTAAAAGGTTACCATAAATTTATCCCTAGTATACAACCAAGTTTATTAGGTTCTAAATATAGAAATTTTGGTTGAGTCCCTGAGGATTTTTAGTGTTTCTAAGAATGTTTTCAAAGAAGAAGACTTTCGAAGTGAGCGTTAGAATCAATTATATATCATGGGTAAGGAGTTATAACTATCCACAAATTGTTTTAAACATTCACAAACGTTTTCAATTCAATTGGAACAAATTTTGTTCAACAAATTGTCAAATTTGTAAATTCAATAGAATCCCCTACAACACTCGTACGTTTGTGTTTCGTACAAATTCTGACTAAATATTGATACAAAAGAAACTTGAAAATCATGCGGTTTACATTCATCTCTTGTACGTACATACGAGAGTCTCCAAACTTTTCTTTTCTTAATTTCATTGCCATAGTTTCTTTCACTCTACCTCTACTAAAGAGGAGGTAACACTTAAAGGAGCTACACTTGAAATTTCCACCACCAAAAAATATAAAATAATGTAGTGATTTAATAATTAAACAAAACATTTGACAATTTTGAACCACAATGAAACATTATCCTTAGAAACTATATGCACCTGCATAGGAGTTGTTGAAATGTTTCTATAGATTTATCCCTCGAACATAACCATGTTTAATTACGTTCTAAATACAACAATTTCGGAGATGTCCCCCACGATTTTTAGAGATTCTTAGAAAGTTTTCATAGAAGCACAGAATGTGGGAGTTACAATCATCTATATATCATGGGTAAAGTGTTATAACCGTCCAAAAGCTGTTTCAAATATTCACAAATATGTTCATTTCACGTGGAACAAACTTTGTCGAAAAAACTATCAAATTCGTAAATTCTGCTAAATCCCCTACCACACTTGTACAATCGAGTTTCGTACATACTCTCAAGAAATATTGATGCAAAAGAAACCTGAAAATCTCGTACGTACAAGATTTTCAAAACATATTTTTTCTAATTTCATTGCCACAGTTTTTTTTCAGTTTGTTTCTACTAAAGTGGAAGTAACACTTCTCACATTAAAGAAAAAAGGGACTACACATTAAAAAATATTGTGATTTAATAATCATACAAAACATTTGACAATTTTGAGCCATAAAGAGACATTATCCTTAGACAATATATGCACCCATAGAAAAGTTGCTAAAATGTTACTACAAACATATCCCTAGGATACAACCAAGTTTATTATGTTCTAAATATAGAAATTTTGGAGAACACCAAGAGAATTTCTAGTTTTCCTCTGAAAGTTATGAAAGAAGAATATATTTAAAGTGAGAGTTACAATCATTTATATATCATCGGTAAAGCCTTAAAACCATCCAAAAATTGTTTCCAATATTCACAATAGTTTTCATTTCCAGTTGTACGACTTTTGGAACGAAAATTGTCAAATTCGTAAATTTTGCACAATCTCGTACAAACCTCGTACGTTTGAGATTCGTACAACCGACAATTAATTTTGATGAAAAGAAACTTGACACTCTCGTACATCTTATATACAACTATCGTACGTCCGAGCTTCTACAAACTTTATTTTTTCAATTGTTTGCCACATTTTTTGTCACTCTCTCAACGCTAATGACGAAATAACACTTTTCACATTATCAAAAACTGGGACTAAAAATCTCATTTTCGGTATTAAAAAATATAGCAATTCAATAATCAAACAAAGCACCAGATAATTTGGAGCTCCAATGAAATACTTTCCTTAGACAATGTATGCACCCACACAACATTTACTAAAAGGTTACCATAAATTTATCCCCAAAATACAACCAAATTTATTAGGTTCTAAAAATAGAAATTTTGGTTGAGTCCTAGAGTATTTTTAGTGTTTCTAAGAAAGTTGTCAAAGAAGAAGACATTCAATGTGAGAGTTAGAATAATTTATATATCATGGGCAAGGAGTTATAACTGTCCATAAATTGTTTTAAATATTCACAAATGTTTTCATTTCAATAGGAACAAATTTTGTGCAACAAATCGCCAAATTCATAAATTCAATAGAATCCCCTACAATACTCGTACGTTCGTGTTTCGTACAAATTCCCACGAAATATTGATGCAAAAGAAACTTGAAATCGTACGGTTTACATTCATCTCTTGTACGTACGTATGTGATTCTCTAAACTTTTTTTTTTCTTACTTTCATTGCCATGGTTTCTTTCACTTTACCTCTACTAAAGAGGAGGTAACACTTATCACATTAAAAAGAAAAAAGGAACTACACATGAAATTTCTACAAGCAAAAAATATTAAAAAATATAGTGATTTAATAATTAAACAAAACATTTGACAATTTGGAACCATAACGGAACGTTATCCTTAGACACCATATGCACCTGCACAGGAGTTGCTAAAATGTTACTACAAATTTATCCCTGGGAAACAACCTTGTTTAATTACGTTCTAAATACAACAATTTCAGAGAAGTCTCCAACGATTTTTAGTGTTTCTTAGAAAGTTTTTAAAGAAGTACAACAAGCCTGATACAATTAATTTGTAGAAAGTAGGTAGAAGAATTGGGCTTTGATGAGTGTAACAGCGACTGATTATGATTTAAAGAAAGAATAAAGAAAACGAATATGGACTTAGGCAAGTGATTCAGTCCTCGGCACTAGTCCGAGGATCTTCCACTTATTATTTCTTGAGTGATTTCTTGAGTGACAGTGACAATGGTTGCAAAGTTAGCTCAGATTGCTACAGTGTTTTCTTCGGAAGAAATCCCGATCCCGTTTCTCAGAGCTCCCTCTTCCTTATATACTACTTTCCTCCTTCATCTCCATCGTACACGTGCAGGTCAGATCTGCTGTTGTTGATTTTTGTCACATCAACCTCCTCCCAAAGCTCTTTGGTAGTAGCTGTGAGTCTAAAAAGCCACTGCTCAGGTATCACTTCCACATTTAATGTCGCCAGAGTGTTAGTTATGGAGCATTTAATGTAGAAGCAGCTGCTTTTCCTGGAATTGCTCTACTGCCATGCTCCAGTGTGCTTGCTTGCTGTACTTATCTTTTTCCCTGGAATGCTTTGGCAGGTTATTTTTGTCGGTAACTCACTTTTCATCAACCTCGGCCTTGATTAGTCGAGGCAGAGTTTTCCTTGGCATGGTTTCCTGGGTTGCCATGATCACCATCATCTTTTTCATATGCGACTATGGGCCTCGGCATGGGCTCCAAGCCCAGTACAGAAAGTGGATGCATATCACTGGGTTTTATGACCCCACAATAGCCCCTTAAAATTTTGCTGCCTGGATCCTCGGATAGAAAGAAGGATTTTGATTTCCTCGGGAGTACTGTGGGCTTATAACGTCTTATCCTTTGCCGGCGTCAATGCCTTTTTAACTGCCTAAGGCATATTCATGACGCTTCAGCATTTGGGGCACGCCCTTATTAAATTCCTGCGGCTGGTTGTCCCTCCCACGTTCTACGGTGCGATGATGATCTAACAATGGAGAGATCTTTTTTAACTCATGAGTGGGAAAATTCCTGCTGCTACTTAGACTTGGGTATAAATACCCGTTTAAATCAATTTGCCCAAGTTACTTTTGCATTCAAGAGCTCCTGCGTACATACGTTGAACCTGTCAATATTTCTCACTCACTCGTGTCCCTTCAAAAGACTGTCCGAGGACACCTTCCTCATTCTTGTAAGTTTTTCCAAACCTTTCAAACTTTCTTTACTTTCCTTTCTCTGTGTCTTTCTTCCTGCACCTATCTTTTCCGACTTTCTTTAGCTTCTCTGAATTTTTTCTTGGGATGGGTAGATTTAAGAGTTTGGTAGAGTCCGAGGAAGAGATGGAGAAATTTAAGGCTGACTACAGGATTCCACCCAATGTGGGCCTGAGATATTGTAAGGAGGGTGAGTGGCATTTTCGAAGGGAAGAGGGTGAGGTGGTGATACCTATGATCGCCTTTATAGAAGGAGGCATGAGAATCCCTTTGGGGCCAGTAATGAGGGATTACCTTAGGTTCGTTAGGCTAGCCCTCACTCAGTGCGCCCCAAACGTCTTCAGAATACTAGGGTGTGTAGACGCCTTAAACGAAAAAAAAAGAGTCGCAGTTGAGCCATCACGATGTGAACTGGGTCTACAGCCTTTATTACCTGAAGGGGAAGGGGTACTACCTGAAGACAAGGAAGCCTGAAATCAGGCTTATACAGTGTCTTCTAGAGTCTAGTAAGGGGCTAAACAAGGATTTTCTGATCGTGTCTGAGGAGTGGCATGATGGCATCCCTTGCCTGACGGAAGAGGGGCAACCAGGTAGGGCTCTAGGGATAGGAATAGGGCCTATTCATTGCCTTAATGTGACCTGTGTTGTTAGGTTGCTAACACTTTGCTTTTTATGGTTCTGCAGATAGACACGCCATTGAACCAAACTTTAATTTGGTCAATAAGGAGAGCTTGGATAACATCCTCAAGGCCGAGGTGTTTGTGAATGAGGAAGACAATCAGCTCAGGGCAGCTCACTTGACACTCGGATACACGTCGCTCTCTCGAGCTTTCCAAGCGCCGAAGTTGTTAGGAAATTTAGACCCCGGTTGGTAGAATTAACAAGTAAATTCAAGTTGTTAATTAGATTTATTATAAATAAAACTTGTTAAAATAAACAAACATCAATATCATGTCAAAATAATATGTAGCGGAAAAATAAATCAGACAAGATATGATGACCCAAGAAAACCAATGAAACCAACCAGTTTCACAGTAAAAAACCTAGGGGAAACCTTCCTGAAAAGCAATCCACTATAGTAAAAAGAAGTTTCAGATCTAGTACAAAACTTTTGTCCTTAGACTTTACAATCCCCGTAGATGAACTCACAGCAAAAACCTTCTACTGCTTTAGAACCTCTGAACTCTTCAATATATGAACGCCACCCTTTTGATGATGCACGAATTCTAGTGCATGACTAACCAATTGCGCGGATCCTAGTACGCGACTAACCAATTAGAAGAAGATGTTGGCTACAAAGTTCTTCACTTCATCAACAATGAAGATCAAGAAGCACTTGGTTACAAAACCCTAAGGCGCAAAGACGCAGTAGCTTCTTTTAGAGAGAATAAGGTATCGGTCACCTTTTGCATATGTTCTTCTTGTATTCTCTTATGTGACAGCCTCTAAAATAAGCCTTATATAGGTTTAGAGTTGTGAGAAAAGAAACCCTACACAAATACAAAAGCCTGGCCCAAAAATCAAATCTGAAAATCTAAATTCCTGTAACCTCGATAGATAGCAGATGTCGAGGAAGTGTCGAGATTTAAACCTCGATAGATAGCTAGGTGTCAAGGAGGTGTCGAGAAGCTGTCGAGAGGACAGGAGCTTTCTCGATCAATCCACCAACTGTTGAGAAGGTGTCGAGATTGCAATAAGAAAACACCTTAAGAGCTCGATAGATAGCCAGCTGTCGAGAGGTGTTGAGATATCTATCCAACTTTAATGAACACATTTTCTTCACTTGTTTCTTGGTCCAATCTTAATAGCTTTAATACTAGACTTGAACAACATGTTCCTTGAAGTATTAAACACATCCTAGATCTACCCAAATACAAGTAAAGTGCATTTTGTCAAAGGATTAGCCAACTACATAAAATATGTGCTTAACAGAAGTGCATCATCAAAGCCCACGATCCACGTCTCCATAGGATCAGCGTCGCAGTTGAGGGTTTCCTGCTCCCTGAGGGTGCTTCGATTTCCGAGGGTGCCCTTAGCTGGTTCTTCTTCTTCCCATCCCGAGGTAAAGGAAGAGGAAGAAAAGTCAAGGAAGGAAGAGCAAATCGTTGAGCTAGGTTCGTCCGAGGAAGAGTTTGAAGTGTTCAACCGAGCCTCGTCATCCGAAGACCCTTTTGGTGATCTCGGCGACCTAGATAGTACCGAGGTAGACTTCCTTTCGACAAAAGCCCCTTTTAAAGAAGACATAGGGATACAAAGGAGGCAAAAATCAAGCTTGTTGGACTTGATAGAGTCCCAGCCGGGGAGGGAGGCACAAGGGAGAACAACTCAGGGTAAAACACCTTCCTCTACTCAGAGCAAACTCCCTTCTGCTACATCCAAACTTCCTCCTCCTCCTCCTAAGCCAACCCTGCTGCTGAGACCCGAGCCTTCTGTAAGGTTAAAATTTATCAACTATCTTGTTGGCTTTATTCTGTGCCAATTTGCTTGTAATTTAAGCACTTAGTAACCCTGTATTTAGGTGGGATCATTGTAAAGGTAGTAGGTGAGAAGATGTGAAGAAAAACTCAAGTTTGTGTAAGAAGGCAGAGTTTCGCGACTAGGACTCGCGACTGACTTGCGACTGGTAAGTCGCCAAATGCTGGCACGTGAGATGCACACAGGGGAGCTGAAGGGTCGCGCCAGCTGTCGTACTACAGGACAAAAGTCCCAGGCTGGCCAAGCCGCCAACCAGCCCTGTTTGGCAAAAACTGTCTCTTCGTATTCCAAACACACACTACTATATATAGACCCTTATACCCACTAAATTGAGAGAGCTGCCAGAGAGAATTTTGTGAGAGAAACCCTAAAGAAAAACAAGATTGCCTCATTCCCAATCTTTACCTTAGAGACTCTACAAATTCCTCTATTCTCTTCCTCTCTATTGTCATACCCTTGAGAGGTTATTAACCAAATCATTTTCTCACCACACCTACGTTTGTGAGAAGGCTCATTTGGTGCTAAAGGAAGTAGTTTGGAAGGAACCAATATACATTGGTTGATGCTATGGTTTAGTAGTGGAATCTAGGAATCTAAAGAAGAAATAGGTTCAGCGTAACCTCGTTGGAGCAAGAAGCTTAGAGGGCTTAGGTACTTAGGTAGATTAGGCTTGGAGGATCTTCTACTGTTCATGTATCCCAACTACATTCTTTAGTGGATTATTTGACCGCTTGGAGGGTGGCAGAGAGGTTTTACGCCGAGGACTTCGGTTTCCTCTTCGATAACACATCGTGTGTTGTCTGTGTGTTTGCATCTTCCTTCCTTTTATCTTTGCCTTAAATTTACTGCTGTGGATGTGTTTATATTTAGGTTAGATTGTTTATCAATTCTGTTATAAGCTTGTTATCATGTTCCGCACATTAATTGTTTGATATAAAGCTTGAATTGGTAATTTTGTAATTTGGGGTCTAAACATTCAAGGGTGTTTTAGACACATATTGAACTTTCAGCTTCCGACCCCAAATAAAAAAGGGAGTCAAAGGGGAAGAAGGTGATGGAGGTTGAGAAATCTTGCCCCACACCGAAAGAGGAGGCCCAACGAGCTGCTAAGTAGCAGAAAGTTGGGCACAGGGGGTCTGAGAAGAGGATCAATCCCTCGTTTGAGCTCCAGGCCTAGCTCCCAGCTCCAATGCTTAATGGGGCACCTCTGATGGACAATGCTTCCATCAGGGATTTCTAGGGAGGCACCGGCAGCCATGTGGCCGATGCTTTGGAGAGGGCCCTGTTGCTACCCTCGAACATGGCCGAGCTGCGATCTTTTAGGAGGCAGGAGGTCTTCCTTAGCCTCAAGAGGTACCTGGGGATAGTAAGACTTCTAACTTACTTAGCGCTTGTTCTTTGTTTACTTTGTACTTTTTAAACTTTTTTCTTCATTTTCTTTGCATTCGTTCTCTTTTTTAGGCTGTCCAGGCCACTTCAGGGTAGAGGAGATGGCCAACAGTTGCAGCAGGCAACTAGAGGATGAGAGGACTAGGTGTGTTGCGGCTGTAGAAGCTTTTAACGTTGCTGACCAGTCCACCAAGGACTTGAGGAGCAAACTACAAGACAAGGAGAGGGCAAGGAATTGCGTGGATGCGGCTTTAGAGGGCGCTCAAAAGCAAGCCGAAGACCAAAGGCTACTCCTTCGCAAGTCCGAGGAGCAATTGGTTGCTGCTAAAGGACAGATTGAGTCCCTAAAGAAAAAATTGGAAAATGCAGAGAAAGCCAAGGTCACTATGGAGAAAGCCAAAGATGAGGCAGTGAAAGCTTGGGCGGAGGCACAGAAGGCTAAAGAGCAGGCAGAGGAGATTAAAGAGCAAGCCGAGCAGGAAGCTTATGATCTAGGGGTGGTTGAGACTAAGGCCAACCTCAAAGCCCAAGTACTAGGGGAATGCAGGTTCTATTGTTCCCAAGTTTGGGTCGAAGCCCTCAATCAAGCTGGGGTTGAGGCTTCGTCTAAACTTAGGAGAGCAGAGAACGTGTACTACCCCCCTGCTCTTCGAGAATTTGCCTCTGCTGGCTCCGAAGCTGGTGCTGCCCTCGAATCGGCGGAGGCAGGTCAAAATAGTGCCATCAAAGCTTCTATCTCCATTAACAAGCCTGCCGAGGAGGCTGAGCATTCTGGGGTGTTTGAAAAAGAGAAAAACATTAACCAGGACGTGCCCCAGGAGGTGATGAAGCCTCCAGCTGACCCCCAAGCTCACGTCGCCGAGAAGGAGGCCCTTGAAAAAATGGAGTTAGTCTCAGCTTCCCTTGTTGCGCCCCTTAAAGTCGTTCCTCTGAGCCAAGACTCTAAAGCCTTTGACACAGCCTCTCAGTAGCCTTCCAAGGACAAGCTGACTATAAAGTTGAAGAAATAGGTTGTTTTTATTTATTTGTATTGCTATTGTTTCCCCTTTCTTTTTTTTTTCTTTTTTTTAGTGTACTTGAACTTCTGTAATGAAATTGTCTTCTCCCTTTTTTTTTAATGAAATGTGTTCATTTCTTTCAATGATAAGGCCCTTTATTTATCCTACTGTCATGCTTTCACTAACACTTGACTAATCTTAGTAGTGTGTCTTATCCATTATTAAACGGACAATTGAAAATACCAAATCCACAATGTAAATTTTAATTCAAGATTTAATTGATAATTGAACAATCTTAGCTGTTAGGTTCTAAAGATTTAAGAATTTATGTATTTAGAACTTTAATTTGTATTATTGGCAAACCATGATCAAAATAGGTTGTTTAGTCTTGTTTAGGCTTGCTCAAAGTTATGTCTTTCATGTAAAGTTGGAATCAAGAGGCTGCAGATGCATTAGTGCATTTTGGCCTGGCTCGATCGATCGAAAGAAAGACTCGATCGATCGAATCTCGTGCAGAATTTTCCAACTCAGCCCTAACTCATTAAACGTTTTGGGTTTTCTGTTTTTACCCTAGGTATATAAAGAAAAACCCTAGCCACATTTTTTGGGGTTGCTCCTATTGTATTGCTGCTCATACGTTTCTGTTTTGTGTAAATCTCTTGTGAGATCTAGAGGAGCTTTCCTTTACACAAAGCTTAGGGTTTCTCAAGGTAGAGATAGTATCAACATCTTGATAATCAACTCGGTTGCTGCCATTGGAGTTTAAAGAATAACAAGCGTGGGTGCTTGTAGCTGATTGGAGAATCCAAGAAAAAAAGGAGTACGTAGATTCGGAACTTGCACATGGTCGTGTCAGTAAGTTCTACTGGTAGGTAGCATTAGGAAGTCGATCGGGGCTCTTGTAAGTCCCTTTGTATGAACTTCGATTCTTTCAGCATAGTGGATTCAGTTTACCTTGAGAATAGCTAGGTCAAATCCTCCCCAGGTTTTTACCGTGTGGTTTCCTAGGTGATCATATCTTGTGTTATTTATTATTCCGCTGCTTTATATTCTTGATATGATTGTATGTTTGTGATAACTTAGAATTACATAATTTGACTAAGTTAATCACTTGGCTAATTAACTAGGTTAATCTGGTTGGTTTAAGGGGTCTAAAACCACTCAAGTGGTATCAGAGCGGGTAGCTCTTTTCTTGTAGATCTTTTGATCTCTGAGCTGGTCCTTGTAGATCTTTTGATCTCTGAACACGGTCACTCTCTTATTGTTCCTCCTCACTTTGATGGGAATAACTATGATTATTGGAAAATAAGGATGAAAGCATTCCTGAAATCCATTGATGAGAGAGTTTGGAATTTCGTTTAGTACGGATGGGAGAAGCCCACTACTCTTATGAGTAAGTGGCAAACTTCTCAAAAATAAGCAGCTGGGTTCAATAGCAAAGTTATGAATGCCATTTTTAATGCTGTTTCCATGGAGGAATTTAAGAGAATCTCAAATGTTGAAGTTGCTCATACTGCTTGAAAAATCCTCCAAACTGTGCATGAAGGTACAAAGGTAGTTAAGATAAACAAACTGCAGCAATTAACTTCTAAGTTTTAGAGCATTAGGATGTTTGATGATGAATCCTTTGATGAATTTTATGCCAAACTTAATGACATTGTTAACTTTGGAACATGATTTATCTATTGCTATATCTGCTAGTTCTAAACTTGATCAAATGTTGAATGTTCAAAAGTATCATTCTGATAAATCTAGGTTAGGATATGTTGAAAGCATCTCTGTGTCTACTCCTAATTCCATAAACTTTGTTCCTTCATCTTCTTCTGAACCTTCTGTGAGTGAGGTTGTGAGTGAAACTGTCAAACCACCTGTGAGTGAGGTTGTCAAACCTATAGAAGTTTCACCACCTAGGAAGATTAGGGTTGATCTAGGAGAGTCTAAACCTAAGGAAACTACCCTTTCTAAGGACAAGATGCATGGTAAACCTGCTTGGGTTTGTTATTATTGTGGAAAGTCTGGACACATTCATCCTAACTATTACAAGCATTAAGCTGCTAAGAGAACAAACAAACCAAAAGTGTTTATGCCTCAAGCACAAAATCCTATGGCACTTATTGGTGAATTGGTAAAGGTTTTGAACCTTTATTCCAATCCTAGAGTTGGAAATCACTCGAATGTGAACAGGAAATCCAATGCTCGTGGTGCATCTAAAAGGTTTTGGATGTAAAAGACTCGATCTAATTGAGTCTTTTTGACATGGTCCTTGTGCTTCACTGCTCATTTATTTGTGACCATTGTTTTTTGGTTTTTGTTGTTTCTGTTTGTTTCTAGGATTTGCATTGCATTACATTCATGCATTTCATTCTAGGTTTTATTTGTTTTCTCTTTTAAATTTTTTTTTTTTTAAAAAAAAAGGGAAAAGCAAATTGTATTTGGCACTATTATTCTTGGTCTTTGAAAATAAGGTTGGTCAATTTATTTACACATAACATGTCTTGTGTACCTTGTGTAGTTTTGATGAGCTTATTTATTGCACTTTACTAGTTGAAGCTTTGTAGTGCATGGTGTTTATCACTTTGTCTTTATCTTGAAGTCACATGTTATTTGACTGTCAAACTTGATTATTTTGAGAAAGGCATAAATAACCATCCCACCACTGTTCACCAGCCAATCATGAACACCTTAGTACATATCATAAGATTTTGTGCACGAGAAAGTGTAGCACATGCACAAAAAGAACATAAGGTGTAGCCTCGGTTAATTGCTTAATGATTAAAACTGGTGTGTACTGTTAGGCTTGATGTCAATTCACTTAATTAAAACTAGTGTGTACTATTAGGCTTGATGCCAAATTTCATCTAATTATGGGGCAAAATTCAAGAAACTTACATGATTGCAAGCTTATGATATAGGAGATGTGAGAGTTATATGATGTAACTATTTATGTTATAGTCTCTTTTGAATTCTATGTGATGGATTTTGTAAACTTTGTGATTTATTGCTATTCATATAACACCTCACATGTATCTCAATTTTTGCTAATTGCACACACTACACAAGTTACTCCTTGTTAAACATTGTACATGTTATTGTGTGCATTTTTGGTCTGACCAACCAAGTTTGAAAATACTTTGAGTTTTATGCAAAATTCTTTTTGCTTGAGAATGTAAAGGGAGACTGGCTAAAATCTTTCTTTGGAGAAATTGGGATTAAAATTTGGGTTTTTGAAAAATCATTCCATATCATCTCATACTCATGCATTTTGTTTTGTCAATTTTAATGCTTTGAGGAATTATTTTCAAAAACATATTTGAAATTTTCAAAACTGTGATTTTTCTCAAAATACTGTGAGCCGCTGCTTGTTTCGATCGATCCAATCTGTTTTTCGATCGATCGAAAATACTTAAAATTCTTTTAAACATCTCGGATTGATTCGATCGATCGAATGTGATTTTCGATCAATCGAAAGTCGCGAATCAGGTTTTTTAAAAACACTGTTCTTGACAGATTCAAACACTTTTTCAAAAAAAATTTCAAACTTTTCTTCTCTCTCCGACTAGGCAAGGTTCTACAGTCAATTTTTTGTTGTTTTCCTCCGAATTTTTTGCAAAGATTCTCTTTCCTCAAGCCGGTAAGACTCTTTTGCCCTTACTTTTGAGTTTATTTTCATATTTTCATGCATTTTTCACTCAAATTTTCGGACCTTTTCCATTTGGGATTTTTGTTCATTCAAGACCTATTTTGTGAAATTGATCAATGGGTTTTTGTTGGGACATGATATAAACTTGTTCTTGGTGGTTAAATTTGATCAATTTTGGGTTTTGTGAAAAATTGAAATTTCTAGGGTTTGTATTGAATCCAAATTGGGGATTTTGTTCAATTAGGTTGAAATATATGAAATTGACTTGTTGTTTTGATGTAATTAGGCATTATAATCTGTGTGTTGTGTTATGTAATGCTCAATTCATCAATTTGTTTCAAAATTATCAAGTGGTGTTTCAAATTTTTGGGGTTTTTCTTAGAAACTCTATGCTCAAGCCAATTTTATGCAATCGAAATTAAAATTGAACTTTGTTAACTGCATTAGTACATGCATCATGACATTATAATTGTTTATGCATCATATAGATTTTTGCTCTATATTTTTTTTGTGTTAACTTGCAGTCTGCCCTTGGTTTTTATTTTTTTTTTTATTCTATTGGTTTTCTCTTTGTGTTTCTGTCCTTTCTTTAGCACTATGCCTAGGAAGACTAGGGCTCATAGGTCTATTCCCTCACATACTCCTTCCCCTCCTCCCTTTGACCGAGAGAGGTTTCCTAGTGAGAAAAATCAAGATATTTATGATACACTGAACCTTAAGAGGAAGATATGGTCTGAGCATTCTGTCATCTTAGATGAGCTTGATCCTGCTATTAGGGCAAACTTTGAGCGTAGGGGTTGGTTACCCTTGGTGGATATTTCTGATCCTCCTCCACTTGCTACCTTGATTAGAGAGTTCTTTTCAAACATCTCTATCCGCGTCTATGATTCCAATACTTCGGTAAAAAGTTGGAAAAAAGGCGTAGAGTACACCATTACTCCTAAGGTAGTGGCTGATGCTTTAGGGGTACCTTTGTTACAGCATTCTGTCTAACCATATGATGAGTCTCATGTGTTGAGTGATGTTATGTCTTACATCACTGGGTCTTTTATCCAGTGGGGTTCTGAACCTAGGATCACCACTACTGAACTTTTTGAGTTACACTATCTCTTCTTTAGGATAGCGTGTCATTCTTTCTGACCCATTTCTCATCTTCACACCATTCCTCTCGAGCGGTGTGTATTTTTGTATGCTCTTGTCACTGATGCTCCTATCAGTTTTCCCCATTTGTTTCTTCGTTCTTTGAACAAACTGTATAGGAGTTCATCTACTTCTCATGCCCTTGTTCATCCTATTTTCATTCATAGGATTTTGCTTTATCTTGATCTTGGTGGCTTTCCTTCTTCTGAGCTCGTTCATGTGATTGCTCCTATAGGTGCGTCTTTTCTTAGACAGAGGGCTACTCACCTTCGTGTTGGCTCTAAACACCCTAGGTCTGCACCTTCTGGTTCCGCACCTCCTCCCTCTTCTTCTACAGGTCCTTCTGGTGAGGTTGTTCCTGATCCTGATGCTACTGCTGCTCCTCCACCTCCATTGGATGACTTTGATATATGTCGCACTTTGGAGACTGTCCTGACCGTTCAGGCGGCTCATGGTCAGCTTTTGGTAGACTTATTTGACGAGATCCGTGCTTTGCGTATTGATCTGGCACATTTGCGTTCGCCCTCGCCACCTTCTTTTGATGATGGCTTGTGATTGCTCTTTGGCATTCTGTCACAAAAATGGGGAGTAGAGTTTTGACTTGTAGAGGAGTTTTTTGTAGTTAGGGGGAGTATACTTTTTTTTTTTTTGAGGAGTTAGTGGAGATGTTAGATTGTATCTAGGCGCTTCACTTTGTATATCATTTTTGGGGCTATTCATGTTAGGCGGAGTAACATTTTTTTTTATATACATGATATATTCTTGATTCTTGTTTTCTTTGGATGACTGTTTATTGATTTATATTTCTGAGTTGTTCATTGATATATATCTTTATTATGTGTTGTATGAATCATACAAGAATGTTATACCTGTCTATTTACTATTTTCTGCCACACATGCATTTATGCTTGTGTTGAGTGTTTCAGGAATATACAGGTTGATTCAATTGAGCTGCTATCTACACTTGCAACTAATGGATAGTAGTTAGGATTGAATTTTAGTTTTTATCAGCGTTGTTTTTGTAAAGGGCTTGCACTTGTAAACTTTGAGCTTTGTGTTTGTGTTTTGTCACGGATTGCCCAAGGGGGAGTTTGTTAGGTTCTAAAGATTTAGGAATTTATGTATTTAGAACTCTAATTTGTAATATTGGCAAACCATGATCAAAACAGGTTGTTTAGTCTTGTTTAGGCTTGCTCAAAGTTGTGTCTTACATGTAAAGTTGGAATCGAGAGGCTGCAGATGCATTAGTGCATTTCGGCTTGGCTCGATCGATCGAAAGAAAGACTCGATCGATCGAATCTCGGGCAGAATGTTTTTCTGCAGAATTTTCCAACTCAGCCCTAACTCATTAAATGTTTTGGGTTTTCTATTTTTACCCTAGGCATATAAAGAAAAACCCTAGCCACTTTTTTGGGGTTGCTCCCGTTGTATTATTGCTCATACGTTTCTGTTTTGTGTAAATCTCTTGTGAGATCTAGAGAAGCTTTCCTTTACACAAAGTTTAGGGTTTTTCAAGGTAGAGATAGTATCAACATCTTGATGATCAACTCGGTTGCTGCCATTGGAGTTTAAAGAATAACAAACGTGGGTGCTTGTAGCTTATTGGAAAATCAAAGAAAGAAAGAAAGAGTCCGTGGATTCGGAGCTTGCATGTGGTTGTGTCAGTAAGTTCTACTGGTAGGTAGTATTAGGAAGTCGAACGGGGAGCTTGGTCAAATCCTCCCCAGATTTTTACCGTGTGGTTTCCTGGGTGATTATATCCTGTGTTATTTATTATTCCACTGCTTTATATTCTTGATATGATTGTATATTTTTGATAACCTATTATTGCATAATTTGACTAAGTTAATCATTTGGCTAATTAACTAGGTTAATCTAGTTGGTTTAAGGGGTCTAAAACCGCTCAAGTGGTATCAGAGCGGGTAGCTCTTTTTTTGTAGATCTTTTGATCTCTGAGCTGATCCTTGACCCCTGTTGTCATGGAACACGGTCACTTTCTTGTTGTTCCTCCTCACTTTGATGGGAATAACTATGCTTATTGGAAAGTAAGGATGAAAGCATTCCTGAAATCCATTGATGAGAGAGCTTGGAATTCCGTTGAGTACGGATGGGAGAAGCCCACTACTCCTGTGAGTGAGTGGCAAACTTCTCAAAAAGAAGCAGCTAGGTTCAATAGCAAAGCTATGAATGCCATTTTTAATGCTGTTTCCCTGGAGGAATTTAAGAGAATCTCTAATATTGAGGTTGCTCATATTGCTTGGAAAATCCTCCAAACTGTGCATGAAGGCATAAAGGCAATTAAGATAAAAAAATTGTAGCAATTAACTTCTATGTTTGAGAGCATTAGGATGTCTGATGATGAATCCTTTGATGAATTTTATGTCAAACTTAATGACATTGTTAATTCTGCTTTTAATTTGGGTGAAATCTATGATCAACCTAAAATTGTTAGAAAGATTCTTAGATCTTTAACTGAAGACTTTAGACCCAAAGTTACTGCCATTACTGAGAGCAAGGATGTGGATTCCATCCCTGTTGATGAGCTTGTAGGATCTCTTCAGTCCTATGAGTCTGACCTACCCAAAGCAAACAAATCCAAATCAATGGCTCTTAAGTCTGTTGATGATGTTGATATTGGTAGATTTGATGATGAGCTCTTTACTACAGAGATAGCTTACCTTGCCAAGAACTTTAGAAACTTTCTAAGGAATACGAACAGAAGGGCAAGAAATACAAACACTGTTGAACCTAGAAATTTTAGGAAGAATGATCCCACTAAGGTTAATAACTTTAAAAAACCTAGAGAAAAAGTTGGTCAATCTTCAAATAATACTTTGGGTGCTCAGTGTTTTGGTTGTCAAGGGTATGGTCATGTTAAATCTGAATATCCTACATTCTTGAAGTCTAAGGGTAAAGTAATGGCTGTAACTCTTAATGATAATGAGGTTTTTGATGATGAGTCTGGTTGTGACGAGGATGGAAACTACTGTAGTAAATGAAAGCGTATCTGCTGAAGAGAACCCTTCTGATGGGGAACTCTCTGAGGATGCAGATCTTCAAGGCGCCTATAATAAACTTTCAAAGTTGCTGCAAAGGATGCTATGAATGTTAAACTTGGCCTGAAGAAAATTGATTCTCTTGAGCTTGAAAAGAAAATTTTTCTTGTTAAATTATTTGATGCTAATGATCTTTTGAACCATGTGAAATCTGAGAACATGCTCTTGCTTGATAAAGTTAAAATTTTGGAACATGATTTCTCTATTGCTAGATCTGCTAGTTCTAAACTTGATCAAATACTGAATTTTCAAAAGTATCCTTATGATAAATCTAGGTTAGGATATGTTGAAAGCATCTCTGTGTCTGCTCCTAATTCCACAAACTTTGTGTTCCTTCATCTTCTTCTGAACCTTCTGTGAGTGAGGTTGTGAGTGAAACTGTCAAACCACCTGTGAGTGAGGTTGTCAAACCTATAGAAGTTTCACCACCTAGGAAGATTAGGGTTGATCTAGGAGAGTCTAAACCTAAGGAAACTACCCTTTCTAAGGACAAGATGCATGGTAAACCTGCTTGGGTTTGTCATTATTGTGGAAAGTCTAGACACATTCGTCCTAACTGTTACAAGCTTCAAGCTGCTAAGAGAACAAACAAACCAAAAGTATTTGTGCCTCAAGCACAAGATCCTATGGCACTTATTGGTGAATTGGTAAAGGTTTTGAACCTTTATTCCAATCTTGGAGTTGGAAATCACTTGAATGTAAATAGGAACTCCAATGCTCGTGGTGCATCTAAAAGGTTTTGGACGCAAAAGACTCGATCTAATTGAGTCTTTCTGACATGGTCCTTATGCTTCACTGCTCATTCCTTTGTGACCATTGTTCTTTGATTTTTGTTGTTTCTAGGATTTGCATTGCATTACATTCATGCATTTCATTCTAGGTTTTATTTGTTTTCTCTTTTAAAATTTTTTTTTTTTAAAAAAAAAAAAAAAAAAAAAGGGAAAAGCAAATTGTATTTGGCACTATTATTCTTGGTCTTTGAAAACAAGGTTGGTCAATTTATTTACACATAACATGTCTTGCGTACCATGTTTAACTTTGATGAGCTTATTTATTGCACTTTACTAGTTAAAGCTTTGTAGTGCATGTTGTGTGGGAAAGATGTTTATGGTATTTATCACTTTGTCTTTATCTTGAAGTCACATGTTATTTGACTATCGGACTTGATTCTTTTGAGAAAGGCATAAATAACCATCTCACCACTGTTCATTAGCCAATCATGAACACCTTAGTGCATATCATAAGATTTTATGCTCAAGAAAGTGTAGCACATGCACAAAAAGAACATAAGGTGTAGTCTCGGTTAATTACTTAATGATTACAACTGATGTGTACTATTAGACTTGATGCCAATTCACTTAATTAAAACTAGTGTGTACTATTAAGTTTGATGCCAAATTTCATCTAATTATGGGGCAAAATTTAAGAAACTTACATGATTGCAAGCTTATGCTCTAGGAGATGTGGGAGTTATATGATGTAACTCTTTAAGTGATAGTCTCTTTTGAATTCTATATGATGGATTTTGTAGACTTTGTGATTTATTGCTATTCACATATCATCTCACATGTATTTCAAGCTTTTGCTAGTTGCACACACCACACAAGTTACTCTTTGTTAAACATTGTACATGTTATTGTGTGCGTTTTTGGTCTGACCAACCAAGTTTGAAAATATTTTGAGTTTTATGCAAAATTCTTTTTGCTTGAGAATGTAAAGGGAGACTGGCTGAAATCTTTCTTTGGAGAAATTGGGATTAAAATTTGGGTTTTTGAAAAATCATTCCATATCATCTCATATTCATGCATTTTGTTTTGTCAATTTTAATGCTTTGAGGAGTTATTTTCAAAAACTGATTTGAAATTTTCAAAACTGTGATTTTTCTCAAAATACTGTGAGCCGCTGCCTGTTTCGATCGATCCAATCTGTTTTTCGATCGATCGAAAATACTTAAAATTCTTTTAAAAATCTCAGATTGATTCGATCGATCGAATGTGATTTTCGATCAATCGAAAGTTGCGAATCAGGTTTTTTAAAAGCACTGTTCTTGACTGATTCAAACACTTTTTCAAAAAGTTTTTCAAACCTTTCTTCTCTCTCCAACTAGGCAAGGTTCTACAGTCAATTTTTTGTCGTTTTCCTCCGAATTTTTTGCAAAGATTCTCTTTCCTCAAACCGATAAGACTCTTTTTCCCTTCCTTTTGAGTTTATTTTCATATTTTCATGCATTTTTCACTCAAATTTTCGGACCTTTTCTATTTGGGATTTTTGTTGATTCAAGACCTATTTTGTGAAATTGATCAATGGATTTTTGTTGGGACATGATATAAACTTGTTCTTGGTGGTTTAATTTGATCAATTTTGGGTTTTGTGAAAAATTGAAATTTCTAGGCTGGTTGTTTTGATGTAATTAGGCATTATAATTTGTGTGTTGTGTTATGTAATGCTCAATTCATCAATTTGTTTCAAAATTATCAAGTGGTTTTTCAAATTTTTGCGGTTTTTGTTAGAAACTCTATGCTCAAGCCAATTTTATGCAATCGAACTTAAAATTGAACTTTGTTAACTGCATTAGTACATGCATCATGACATTATAACTATTCATGCATCATATAGATTTTTGCTTTATATTTGTTTTGTGCTAACTTGCAGTCTGCCCTTGGTTTTTGTTTTTTTTTTTTTTTATTCTGTTGGTTTTCTCTTTATGTCTTTGTCCTTTCCTCAGCACTATGCCTAGGAAGACTAGGGCTCGTAGGTCTATTCCCTCACCTACTCCTTCCCCTCCTCCTTTTGTCCGAGAGAGCTTTCCTAGTGAGAAAAACCAAGAGATTTATGATACACTGAACCTTAAGATGAAGATATGGTCTGAGCGTTCTGTCATCTTAGATGAGCTTGATCCTGCCATTAGGGTAAACTTTGAGCGTAGGGGCTGGTTACCCTTAGTGGATATTTCTGATCCTCCTCCACCTGCTACCTTAATTAGAGAGTTCTTTTCGAACATCTCTATCCGCATCTATGATTCCAACACTTTGGTAAAGAGTTGGATACGAGGCGTAGAGTACACCATTACTCCTAAGGTAGTGGCTGATGCTCTAGGGGTACCTTTGGTACAGCATCCTGTCTACCCATATAATGAGTCTCCTGTGTTGAGTGATGTCATGTCTTACATCACTGGGTCTTCTATCCAGTGGGGTTATGATCCTAGGATCACCACTACTGAACTTTCTGAGTTACACTATCTCTTCTTTAGGATAATGTGTCACTCTTTCTGGCCCATTTCTCATCTTCACACCATTCCTCTCGAGTGGTGTGTATTTTTGTATGCTCTTGTCACTGATGCTCCTATCAGTTTTCCTTATTTGTTTTTTCGTTCTTTGAACGAAGTTTGTAGGAGTTCATCTACTTCTCATGCCCTTGTTCATCCTATTTTCATTCATAGGATTTTGCTTTATCTTGATCTTGGTGGCTTTCCTTCTTCTGAGCCCGTTCATGTGATTACTCCTATAGGTGCTTCTTTTCTTAGACAGAGGGCTACTCACCTTCGAGTTGGCTCTAAACACCCTAGGTCTACACCTTCTGGTTCCGCACCTCCTCCCTCTTCTTCTACAAGTCCTTCTGGTGAGGCTGTTCCTGATCCTGATGCTGCTACTGTTCCTCCACCTCCATCGAATGACTTTGATAAACGTCGCACTTTGGAGACTGTCATGACCGTTCAGGCGGCTCATGGTCAGCTTTTGGTGGACTTATTTGACGAGATCCGTGCTTTGCGTACTGATCTGGCACATTTGCGTTCGCCCTCACCACCTCCTTTTGATGATGGCTTGTGATTGCTCTTTGGCATCCCGTCACAAAAAGAGGGAGTAGAGTTTTGACTTGTAGAGGAGTTTTTTGTAGTTAGGGGGAGTATACTTTTTGTTTTTGAGGAGTTAGTGGAGATGTTAGATTGTATCTAGGCGCTTCACTTTGTATATCATTTTTAGGGCTATTCATGTTAGGGGGAGTAACATTTTTTTTTATATACATGATATATTCTTGATTCTTGTTTTCTTTGGATTCACTGTTTATTGATTTATATTTTTGTGTTGTTCATTGATATATATCTTTATTATGTGTTGTGTGAATCATACAGGAATGTTATACCTGTCTATTTACTATTTTCTGCCGCACATGTGTTTATGCTTTTGTTGAGTGTTTCAGGAATATACAGGTTGATTCAGTTGAGCTGTTGTCTACACTTGCAACTGATAGATAGTAGTTAGGATTGAATTTTAGTTTTTATGAGCATTGTTTTTGTAAAGGGCTTGCACTTGTAAACTTTGAACTTTTTGTTTGTGTTTTGTCACGGATTGCCAAAGGAGGAGTTTGTTAGGTTCTAAAGATTTAGGAATTTATGTATTTAGAAATCTAATTTGTATTATTGGCAAACCATGATCAATACAAGTTGTTTAGTCTTGTTTAGGCTTGTTCAGAGTTATGTCTTTCATGTAAAGTTAGAATTGAGAGGCTGCAGATGCATTAGTGCATTTCGGCCTGGCTCGATCGATCGAAAGAAAGACTCAATCGATCGAATCTCGGGCAGAATGTTTTTCTGCATAATTTTCCAACTCAGCCCTAACTCATTAACTGTTTTGAGTTTTCTGTTTTTACCCTAGGTATATAAAGAAAAACCCTAGACACGTTTTTGGGGTTGCTCCTGTTATATTGTTGCTCATACGTTTATGTTTTGTGTAAATCTCTTGTGAGATCTAGAGGAGCTTTCCTTTACACAAAACTTAGGGTTTTTCAAGGTAGAGATAGTATCAACATCTTGATGATCAACTCGGTTGCTGGCATTGGAGCTTAAAGAATAACAAGCGTGGGTGCTTGTAGCTGATTGGAGAATCCAAGAAAGAAAGAAAAAGTCCATGGATTCGGAGCTTGCACGTGGTCGTGTCAGTAAGTTCTATTGGTAGGTAGCATTAGGAAATCGAGCGGGGAGCTTGTAAGTCCTTTTGTATGAACTTCGATTCTTTCAATATAGTGGATTCAGTTTACCTTGAGGATAGTTAGGTCAAATGCTCCCTAAGTTTTTACCGTGTGGTTTCCTGGGTGATCATATCTTGTGTTATTTATTATTCCATTTCTTTATATTGTTGATATGATTGTATGTTTGTGATAACCTAGAATTGCATAATTTGACTAAGTTAATCACTTGGCTAATTAACTAGGTTAATCTGGTTGGTTTAAGGGGTCTAAAACCGCTCATTAGCAATGTAATATGCTTTCTATTAGGTGAGCCACAAAAGAATTCAGGTTTATAATGCAGAGCTTATACTTTCTAGGTTCATAAGTCATGGCAAGGTGTGCAAACATATATTTTTCATAAACTTACTAATCTTAAGGATTACAAGTATTGACTATAAAGGAAAGATAAGTGATGCCTTAAGTGTTGCTTTAGGTGAAATGATTTAAGTGATGCTCATGGATGGGCAGGGCAGGTGGTCTGAGGAGCCAGGCTCCATTTAGGATCCTGTTTATCACTTTGATAAATGTTTAAACTAGTTGATTTCTTCAAGGCTTGTAGTCTGAGGATCCATGCAAGGCCTTGGTTCTGTTTAACACTTAGATAGTTGCCAGAAGTTATTAGTTTCCCCAAGGTTTGTGGTCCGAGGATCCATGCAGGGTCTTGGTTCTATCTAACACTTAGATAATTGCTGGAAGTTATTAGTTTCCCCAAGGTTTGTGGTCCAAGGATCCATGCAAGACCTTGGTTCTGTTTAACACTTAGATAATTGCTGGAAGTTATTAGTTTCCCTAAGGTTTGTGGTCTGAGGCCATGCAAGGCCATGTGATGGGATTAGAGATTACCTCTTGTGATGATGCTCTTCTACATAGGAGAAAGATTCACTGGCTGGTGCTCGCGATCTCTGTTGGTAAATGAAGTCCTGTTGGTTGTCAGATTCTTCATCAGAATATGAAGAAACCTGTTTCCGCTTTGCATGGCGCAATTCTCTCTTCAATCTCTCAATTTCCAGTTGCATGTTCTGGTTCTTCTCTACATGAGATATGTGACTCCCACCATGTGACTGACCCTAATCAGCATGAGTGGTGTGCACACTACCTTCACGATCTTGTCTTTACTCCAAATTAAGGAAAGGGTCCACGTGTTAGGATGCCCTAGATTCTGCCGGTCGTTACCCTGGTTCAGCCATTATCAACTATTACTCTCACTTTCGCTCAAGCTCTTCCCACATATGGTGCCAATTGTAGGGTTAGGATTTGTAACCCAAGCCCAAAACAATAAATTTGTAGAGAGTGGGTGAAAGAGCTAGGTTAATTATGGAATTGACAACGGTTGACCACAACCTCCCATGATAAACCGGCAATAAGATACACGTAAAGATGAAATGAATTGAAGTCCGAAGAGGTTTATGATTAACTGAACAATGGTTACAGTTCTTAGAGCTACAGTAAAGCTTTTCCCTATTTCTCCTTCTCTTTTTTTCTGATCCCCCATTATCAGAGACTTCTTTCCTTTATATAGCATCCTTCCCTATCATCCCCATCGTCCACTTGTTCTTCATTCATGTACCTGCTTGAGTATACTTCCCATCAAGCATCTTCTTTAGCTCTTTGTGAGTGGCGGTAGCTAAGAGTACACTGTTCAGAGGTCTTCTCCATATAAATGCGGTCAGAAAAGTTGCTGCAGTGCATTAAATACGGTGTAGCAGCTTTTTCTTTAGATATTTCTTCGTTCTTATCATCTCCAAACATACCCAGAGCTTATCTTTATCATTGGGGTGACTAGGAAGATGATTCGAACCTTCCACACGTTTAATTGATCAAGACTATTCATATCCGAGGAGTAAGACCTCTTCGGACCACTGGTGACCTCTTCGGATTGCACTCCTCCTTCATTCCCAAGTATCTTTCTTCCAAATGGACTCCATCTCAATCGGTTCCTTCTCTTCGGACACATAGCAATCTTCAAACAGGGCCCTAGGCCCAACACGTATGGTTGGGCTTTTACCCCCATAACTACCAAACAAATTTCCTGAATTTTGTTTTTGAAAAACGTGTTTTTCAAAACAACTAACCAAACATGTTTTTCATTTTGAAAATAGAAAAAAAATTGTTTTTTTGCCTAAATGCCAAATGTACCTTACATTTGGCATTTGACCCTCCAGCTGGGGATGCTCTTAGCCTCAAAGTCTGGACTAGAACAAAAATTGATGTATCATCCAACTGAACACAATGAATGGTAAAACTCTTACTTTTTATCTTCTTCTTTTTTTTTCTTTTATGTTTTTGAGAGGAGAGAGACATAAAATAGAATAAAAATATATATTTAGTCTCATTTTTAATTGAAGTGAGTAACGGAACTCTAATTGAGCTAACTTTAGTGGGTAAAGTGCTAAATTTTAAACTACAGATAGATAACTTAAATTTCGACCGAATCACAGGTGAATAAATTGTAATTAACCAAAAAAAAAAAAAACTAAGGGTCTATTTGGATACAACTTATTTTGCTAAAAACTAAAAATTGAAAACTGAAAACACTGTAGCAAAATAATTTTTAAATGTGTGAATAGTGTCTTGGGACCCATGAACAGTGCACTTTGTCTCCTGCACAGTGAATCCATGTGCATGAACAGTGCGGTTACTGTTCATACGCGCTAAAAAAAATGCAAAAAGCACAAACGTGAGGAAAAAACATAAATCCAAACACTCACTAAGAGTGATGAAAAAATCATTTAACCCAAACAGGTAAAATGCCCGTCACGCCCCTAAATTTTTTTTTAGGTGATTGAATTTTTATGCTAAAACAAATAAAAAATTTGAATGGTATGATGCGAATGATCAAGATAAAGGTATGATTTTAAAAAGTTTGGGGGTGTTTAGTAGAGTAGTTTGAGAAAAGTTATTTGTAGTTTTTTGAAATATGTGTAAGTAAAAAAGTGTGTCAAAATATGTATAATATTGTTTAAAATGTAAAAATCTGAATTTAAAATGGGATATCAAATACATCCAGATATCCTTAGTGTTCTTAAGCATAAAACCCAAGAAGTACATTTATCATTTCTGCGGGAAGCTTTTTCAATTTTTTGTTTTTGGTAAACAGTGGAAGGGAATTAACATTAAATAACCAGTCTATTACAAAATAGCTTAGTTTTGTCAAAAGCTAGCGCATTTTCCACCATCGGTTGTGATTCATTCAAAATATGGAAGCCAGAAACTAGATCTGCTCTCATTTTAGCCATAATATCCACACATCTATTAGCTTCCCAAAATATGTGGATCATAGTGCAATTAGGTATCAAGTTAATCAGGCCCTTGCAATCATTTTGGACAAGTTTTAAATGTCAACCGCTAGATCTTTTGTCACCTATTATTGATAAAAAAAAACTGCTCACATGCTCATCAGTGAAAAATCTTATATTAAATTTTTTCATTAATAAGCATGTGCGCAATTTTTTTATCAGTAATCGGTGAGAAAACTATTAGGACATATATGTTTTAACTTGTTTAAGAACATATGTCACTTAGTTATGTAAATTGGCTAATCCTTTGACAAAACGCACTCTGCTTGTAATTGGGTAGTTCTAGGTGTTTTTAATACTTCAAGAAACAATATTTCAAGGTCAAGTGTTGAAGTCATCAAGTCTGTCCAAGAAAAAGCAAGCTGAAGTGCAAAGTTTTTAAAGCTCGACACCTCTCGATAGCTACCTCGACACCTGCTATCTGTCGAGATTTAAAAAGTCAGAATTCCAATCTGATTTTCTTGGGATCCGTGAATATGTTTTTGGGCCTTCTTTTCTTCTAACCCTAAACATATAAAAGGATTATATTAAGAGCCGTTTTGGGTGACACAAGTTGCATTATTATTGAGCAATCATTGTTCAAGCAAATTGTGCTCAACAGACGAAGTTCTTGACCTAGTTCATCTTCCATCAAGAAGTTGCTGTGTATTTGCATCATAGGGTTTTGTAACCAAGTATCTTCCTGCTATTCATTAAGTGGATGAACTGAAGAACTTTGCAGCCAACCATTCTTCCTCAGTTGGTGTTCTGAAGTCGCGTACTTGGATCCGCGCATTGGTTAGTCACGTACTTGGGAGCCGTGCATCAAAGGTGGAGACTGTCACTACAGATCAAGTCCAATTGGGTATTGGGGTAAGGGTTTAACTGTAGGTTGGTAAGGTACTTGGGATTCCTTTCTTGTAACCGCTTGATTTGATAATAGTGGAGTTTCGAGAGTGGTGACCTGAAAATCACCCGGTAGAGTTTTTATCATTAGGGTTTTCCCCATTCGTAAACAAATCACCGTGTTATTTATTTTTCGCTGCATATCTAGTTGATTGGTGATTTGTTTGTACTTCCATAAAATTGTATGATTAATTAATTAATTAATTAGAGTTAATTACAAGGGATCATTCAAATTGTGACCTAACAAAAACCATTTTCTCCAAGCAAAAGATCCAGCGGTCGACATTCAAAACTTGCCCAAAGTCCTATAGAGCTATTCACCACGCGTCAGTCAAAAAAAAAAAAAAATTTTGGGAGTAGTTGCAGTGCCTTAAATCGTGCGTCATTCATTCGTTTCAATTAATGGACTATACACTTCAATCAATCAAGGAATGCAGGTAATAAAATTTTTAAAATTTATATATAAAATGATTTTTCTTTTTCAGGTGGTCACTAACGCGGAGAAGCCAGTGAACTCCAATCACATTATATATACAGATCAACACAGCCACAAATTTAGTCAAAAAGTAAAACACAGCCACATCGAATTTTCGTAAATACTCAGTAAAAATGCAAACAGCTCTGCCTATGCCATCTTCCAAAGTGAGCTTGAAGCTCTTTATACACAAAAGTAGTAACCAAGTTCTCTTTGCAGAAGCCGGCAAAGATTTCGTCGACTTCTTCTTCAACATTCTCCGGCTACCAGTTGGAAATCTCATTACGCTTCTCAAACCGGACATGATGCTTGGCAGCTTAGTAAACATTCACGACACCATTATAAATTTAAGTCCATCGATTGGGCCGCGCATGCGTTCCGAACTGAGCTGCCACGTATCCACTGGAGTGAAAGAAGCTCCATACCTGGTGATGAATGATCTGGAGGTGAAACACTTGTCTGCAGCTTCTGTAATCACTCTACTAAACGAGTTTCATCTCAAAGACGGGGATCTTGAGGAGAAAGTAGTCGATATGGGCAGGGATGAGGTATATATATATATATATATATATAAGTCAGTTATTTCATCACTTTCTGTGTATGCGTATAATGATGCATTACTTCTTTTACAACTTTTGATTTTCGTTCTTTCCTTTTATTATTCTTATAAGTGATTTTTTAATGTCAAAAATTTATTAGTTTACATTCCATTATATTGTAGACTAAACAAATTTGTAAAATTATAGCTATGAAAAATAGGGAAAAGCACCGTACATAAAAAATAAAGTATGAAGTTTTTCTCCTTTATTTTTCATCTTTTATTATTTTCAAAAGAAGAAAAAGAAATAAAATTAGTGGAAATTTGAAGTTGTGACTTTTTTTTTTCAACTAGATAGTAGTAAAATAACTATTTATCTCCTGTATCTGGTTTATTGTTAGGGTTTGAAGCTGCTCAAGGTTTCTCTGCAGTCGAAAAATGTTTTGACTGATGTGTTCCTGCCGACGGTGAAAGAGGAAGTTTAGATGAAGTACTGCTCAAGGTCTATAGTTTTGTTTTGTTGCAAATATGTTTCTAAATACCAGATTGGGTTTGACAATGTAATTGACAATTTGCTTATTCTTCTCTCGTCTAGACCGTGTGTACGTGTGTTTTTGCTAATTTTCACCTTATAATGTTTGGACTTTGCTGGGTTTTTAAGCAGCCATCATTTTTCTTCTAGAATTGTGACTCCGTAATCCATATGGTGGAAAAATGGCATTTGCCCTTAATTTACTTGAATTATAAAAAAAAAAAAAAAAAAGTTAACGTGTCAGAGTAAAAAAACGTGTCAGAAAGAATAGTCTCCTTAGTGGTCTTGTTAAGTTACCCTAATCTTGCCGTATGAGTTACCGTCTTGCAACTTGCGTTTTTTTGAAAAAAAAAATAATAATAATAAAAATGCTTTGTAAAAAAATATTTTAAAAAAAATGCTATATGAATATACAAAATACACGCAGAGTGGGACTGTGTCCTTCTTATCCTTACTTTTTAAGGAACTGTAGTGTGTCTTAGAAGTCTTCTATGCCTGTCTTTGAAGTGTTTTAAGCCTGATGTAGAAACTTTTTATTATATAAATGGTAAGCTACACTTACATAACCTAATAAAACCCATAAAAATTTGGTAAGTTGATAACAATACGAAAGTCTAAAAGCTAGCTTACCTACTTATATAAAGCTGGGCAAAAATCTAAATGATTTAACATAAAGGTTATTTAATGTGATTTGTTGAGAAGGACAAAAATGGTTGGACACATTACCAAGTTAATTTAGTAACAAATGAACCAAAACCTGGACGGTTAGACCCAAGCAACAAATACCCACCGGTGCAAGACCCACCACCAACACAAGATTCTCCCCTACCAAAACTCACAGAATCATCATGCCCAAAGCTGTAGTGATAATAGTAATAGTATTATGCCCAAGTTTTATATTTTTAAATTGAGATAATCTTTAATGATCTCTTTTTGAGAGACATATCATCATTAATTAAATTACATTATATTATGGGTTGCCGGTATCTTTTAATTATTGTGGAGCAATGGTTGCATCTGAATTATTGTTTCACATTTAAGTGGGAATTTGTGATTTCTGATTAAGGGAAATTTAATTATATAGCGGTTCAAGAAAGAAAAGAAAAATTCCTTTGCAAGAAAAGGCAAAAAAAACAATGTTAAATTTTGTTCCATAATGTCTTGAGGTTCACTTGGCCAAGAATTTTGACTGTAATATAATGTCGGCAATTTTGCACAAAAATGTGTAGATTGCGTAAATTTGTTTAAAAATGCCTTTAGGATTTGCTGGCTAAGAATATTTTTTGGAATACAGTGTTTTTTACACGAAAACTTGTAGAGTTGAAGAACAGGATGATGAGGATGGTCAATTGTTCTTCAACTCTTGCACTAACCTCAACATTCTCAACATCTTCTTCATCATTCTCAACATCTTCTTTTTCCTCGAATATAACTTCATCATAATCACTCTCCATATCTATTTCATCCACCTCTCCATCTCCACTTACACCATCATTTGCTGCTACTCCATCAAGATGCTCAATTGCCAGTAGCTCCACATCTATGTCAATATAGATTATGATTTTGTTAGCTGACCATGCTCTATGAAGGGTAGTCATGTTCACTACATTTGGATTTGTTTCTATGACCCTTAAATCATGCTCTAGATTACTTTTAGAAAGTAAATACCTATATCTACTGTGTTCTTTAGGAGCACCAACTAGATGGCATAAATCTCAAATTTCAAAAAAACTCAACTTGTCATGGTCAATCTCTGTCAATGTATGTACAGACCCACCTACATATCGTAGGGTTGGGTCCTCTACAAAACATTCCCAAACATGAATTTCAATGTCAAATGTGAAGTCAACCATTTGCAATTAAAATAAATAGCTTGTTTACATGCAGAAAACGACAAGAAGCCAAAAAAGACAACAAGTCAAACATAGTGCTGAGAGACAAAACACAAACAAAGGACTACATATAGCACATGCAAAACCAAATTCCCTACAAATTTATAGGGACCACACTACCCACAGTTTTGAAACAAGTGTAATCATTGACAAATAAACTTGATTCTTTCAGGTATACACATTATATAAACAATCATAGCAGTACATTAGCTACATCCTAAGCGATTCTACATATAAATAGCAAAATGCACATTTAACATACACCAATTTTGAGAAAATTTTACAAACCCTAACTACGCGGGCGGGTCACAATAAAAAAAATGCCATCAAGAACCCAAATGCCATCACACATACCTTCCCTAGCTTCTATGTTGCGAAAGTTGTGTTTTCTCCCCCTCCAGACACTTCAAACCACGAAGAACACATTAATCTCACCACAGGTCTCTCTCTCAAAAAGTTTCTAAGTTTTGGATTTTTTTGTGGGAATAAGAACCCAAATTTGTATATTGGGCCTTGAGCCTTGTCTGAGGACGTAGATATGTCCGAGGGTGAATAAATGATAGGGAGAAGCCCCAAAGTTGAGAATCACGTGAGGGAAGAATAGAGGTATATAATCTGAGGAGTATCTCCTACTCGGATATGATAAATATCGATCAAGCATGCATTTGGGCAAATTAGATGATCTTCCCAATGATCAGGATGAGCCTCATGCACATACAAAGGTGATAAGAACGCAGAAATATCTAAAAGAAAAGCTGTTACCACCGCATTAAATGCCCTGCAGTAACTTTTTTTGCCGCATTTATGTAGAGAAGACCCCTAAATAGTGCAGTCTCAACTACCACCCTTCACAGAGAGCCAAAGAAGATGTTTGATGTGACATGTACTTAAGTGAAAGTTTAGATGATTAACAGGTATATGATCAGGATGATCTAGAAAGGAATATATAATGTAAACAACCTCCCATGAGGAGAGGGATTCGGAAAAAGAAAAAGATAAAAGATTGTAGTATTCCAATCTACATTGGTACTAATTTTCAGTGGTTTACTTTATAATCTATTTTCTCGGACAATAATTCATTCATTTTCTGCGTGTTCTTCCTACGTGTTCATTTTTTAAATCCTTAGTAGCCGTTGTTAAGTTCACTAAATGCCCATTTTTTTCACTCATTCTCTACAAATTTATTGTATCGGGCTTCTTGGGCCTAACTCCCATGTTTTTTTTTTTTGGGCTTGCGCTGCAAATTGTTACCCTACAGTTTTGATTTGCGTTATGTTGTGTTTTGGGGTTAAGAGGTGTTTTTATAACGGTTGGGCTTAAGGTGGGTTTCAGAGATTGACAAAAACATATCACAAATGGGTTAAGTGACACTTTTCAAATTACAGGTAAATAAAGTGATTTTCGCCCAAATCACAGGGAAGGTAGGTATAATCACCCAAAAAAAAAAAAACAAAAAGCATATAGGAATCCTTGAATCCAATGCTCACTTTTCACTCACCATATTTGGAAAAAAAAATTATATTATATTTCCTTAAGCGTGGTTTTTAGATTTTTATTAAGCCCAGGTAAAATAACTAGAATTTACATCCTTTACAAAAGCTAATAAATGAGCTTGTACTTTTAGAGGGCAATTTTATCAAAAACTCAATTAATGAACTCTAACTTTCCTGCAATAGAAGTCTTTCAGAAGTCAATTTTGTCTCAATTGTGGGTCTATACACTTTCCAAGATGCTCTGGTTAATGCCATCATCTTTTGGAATTTTTTTTTAGAAACTATCATCTATTAGATTAGATTCTACATCCTTCTACAAAAGTTAATTATTAATAAGAAAATGCTAACGAGTGTCTTTAATATATTAGTTAATAATCTATTTAAAGAAAATTTTTATGAGAAATAAAAAAAAATTAATATTTTGACAACTTTTTTTATTTCCCGTAAAAATGGTATTAAAACTTTCTTAAAATGGATTATTAATGAGTGCTCTAAGAGCACTCGTTAGCATAACCCTTATTAATAATTTTGTACTTGTATTAGTCAATTTTGTCAATACACAATTAATGGACTTCTACTTTCCTGCCAAAAAAAAAAAAAGATGAATTTTTTTGCATGAGTAATATAAATACTCTAAAAAAATTAATTTTCTCTTTCCATTTTTTTCTCTTCACTTTCCCAGCTACAACGAACCAAAGGGTGAAGTATAAACCTGTATTAATAGGTTGTCCGATAGGGAAGTCAAATTGTTAAAAACTCAAAAAGACTTTTGGGCAATGATGTAGCTAGTGAACAGAAACACGCTAAGATAAAGGTAGGCCTTTGCTCTAAAAGTCGAACAAAAAAAGTAAGAAAAGACATATCTACGTTGATCGGGCAAAATCAGGAATTTTCTAGAAGAATATTATATCTACAAAATTCTAAAAAAGAAAAAAAAAACTAACGGAATTAGATATGTCCAAAAACAAGCAAAAAAATAACTTGTGTTTGTTAAGAGAGAGAAATTAATAAATTATCATATCAAGTTCTTAGCAATTTTCTTCTAAAAAAATAAAAAAAGTTCTTAGCAATTTTCCTTTTTAATATAAACAATCCATCTTGTATAATGAGTAATGTAGGGTTAGGATTTATAGCCCAAGCCCAAAACAATAAATTTATAGAGAGTGGGTGAAAGAGCTAGGTTGATTATGGAATTAGCAACGGTTAGCTACAACTTCCAAGTATAAACCAGCATAAAGATACACGTAAAGATGAAATATAATGAAGTCCGAAGAGGTTTATGATTAATTGAACAGTGATTACAATTCTTAGAACTATAATAAAGCTTTTCTCTCTTTCTCCTTCTCTTTCTTCCTATCCCCCTTTATCAGAAGTTCCTTTCCTTTATATAGCATTTTTTCCCATCATCTCCATCATCTACTTGTTCTTCATCTGTGTACCTACTTGAGTATATGTCACGTCAAGTATCTTCTTTATCTCTTTGAGAGTGGCAGTAGCTGAGGTTACACTATTTAGGGGTCTTCTCCATATAAATGCGGCCAGAAAAGTTGCTGCAATACATTAAATATGGTAGTAGCAGCTTTTCCTTTAGATATTTCTTCGTTCTTATCATCTCCAGACATACCCAGAACTTATCTTTATCGTTGGGGTTGCTAGGAAGATTATTCGGACCTACCACATGTTTGATTGATCAAGACTATTCGTATCCGAGGAGTAAGACCTCTTCGGACCACTGGTGATGTCACGACCCAAACCTGTACTTCAGGATTTAGAGCATGACCGGCATGTTAATATCAAGTTTACCTCAACACTAACACGAACCAACCTGATCAGAAAGTGCTTATCAAGAATTTGTTTCTTGAATTCCTGCTTATATTCTTACATAAAACCATAATATACAAAAATAATGAAAACCTGAAATTTCATTTCCTTTGAATTTTGAAGGATTACCACTTGGCTAAAAACGTCAGGTATTCATGTAAGTATAACATAGCTAAACGTTAACCAAACTCTTATTACAAACCTAACCCCAAAGACATACAACCGGGGTTTAAAACAACTAAGATACCAAATTACATCTGTGCTCAAGAATCAAGTACATCTTGATTCCTTCTATACAACAAAAGAGCTAACTACTGTACAACAAAAACTAACTATACATTCTGACAAACGAGAAAACACCGAATTCTTGCCACCTCTAATACTCTCGCTGCTTCCAGGAAGAACCTGTGCACTGAAATATAAAAGGGTGAGCTGCGAAGCCCAGTAAGGTTTTTAAGCTCCATGGGCCCTTGATAAGAATGCATATAAATTACATACTTTATGGATATGCCAACTTTGATAAAATAGTCTTCATTTTGTTCTTATTGTTCTCAAAATAATTTACGAGCTTTTAGATGAACGTACTTCATTTTCCTTTCATATAATAATAAAAGGATAAACCTAGTTCAGTAACCTTATCTTTGAACAGATTGTAATTACTTTATCATAACTTCTCATTAAACTTATAACATATTCAATATACCTTTCTTATCATCATACTTTTCTTATAATTCCAAATAGCTCAATGGCCCATTTATCATACATATTAGTTAATCCAACTGTAAGTCTGTCACAACTTTGGGAGGCTTCCAGCACAAAGTGCCAGGCATCCAGCATTCCCCACAATGCTAGGTCATTCCGGAATCATATCATAATATATCTTTTCAACCATGGGGGTAGGTTGACATCCTCCACAAGTTGGCTATTACCAACAAGGGCGGGTACAGCAGAGCTAGTCCCACTTATAATGGCCAATCAGAATTTCCATGGAAATGCCAGTACTATAACCCCTACTGGCTGAGTTCAGATCATAACGATGGAATAACTGAAAACTATATTTTTCTGATAACTTTGCTTTTACATAAACGTATCACAATAGTAGCATATCCGCTTCATTCTTAAATATCTTGTTTGTGATATAAATAATAGCATCAATATGCTAAAATTATTATGTATATAAGATTGAATAACTCACGAACACATATTTTGCTTAACTCATGCTTATACGTAATCTCTCTAAATAAAAGCTTTAATGCATAATACTTTTCTAAATAATATCTATACTTATCAAAGACACATATCTCAAATCCCTTACCTGAAAGCCGAAGACGCGAGAGATTGTACAAGAGGAGCTCAAGTATCCGTGTTCTCGTTCTCGTCACCTAAATGAAAAACCAAAACTTATTATTGACAACCCCTTCCTAAGTATTTAAACTTATCCTCAATCATAACCTAACTCTCAAACTCAAGAAAATCTTAATTCCCATCACAATAAGTTCCCCAAAGCATATGCTACAATCATTAAACACATTATGCATCCAAACCATAGAGAAACCAAGGCATACAATTTATACAGGCTCCAAACATAACAAAGGATGAGCATATAAAATTATAGCTCAAAACATTCACCCTATCTTCAAAATTAAATCCACAAAGTCAAAGTTTTCCTACCCTGTTTACTGGTCATTACAGCAGCAAAAGCCCTATTTGTAAAATACGAATGGGCTGTTCAAACACATCCACAAGTCATGAAATTTTACAGAGTTACTCCCCTGTATGTCCAATATATATCATAAAAATTTCGGAGTCAAAACATAAACTCATGATTTATTAAAAATCATACGATACAACATGTTCCAATCTGTCCTGGCAGAAACTCATGTAAATTAGAAATTAAATCATTATTTTTCTATTCATCCAAATGCTGTGAAACCACTTCCAAAACAACCATACGTGTCTTAAGGTTCATAAAAATTACTCCTAGCATCCTAATTCATAGCAACCGATTTAATACAGAATTTTCTTTTGGTAAACATCAAATCTGTCACAGGGACAGCTTCAGGGCATGTTCTTTCTAAAATCATCAACAAATAGCAATAGGTCTTAATTTCGTTTGGGTATTTTTATACCTATACAATACATATTAAAAAACCCTAATAAGCATCCAATAGCTCATAACACCATCACTCTTTAAACTTACAAAAACAGAATCACAATTCAGTCTCACAAAACAGAACAGAGGATAAAGAATGAAAATAAACAAACAATCATACTATTCCAAGTACACAAAATCAGATGAGCTTTAACTTACTTACCCACACACTTTGAAGATGAAACCTTAGTGTTTAGGCTCTTAATTTCTCCTTAGAGAGAGTTGTCTATTATTTTTGATGAGAGGGTGAAAGAGAGTTACAGCCGTGTGAGAGGGGAAGAAGAAAGAAACCAGAATAAAGAAGAAGGAGAAGAGAAAGAGTACTGAACTTTCTGGTTCCAGCAAAAGAAAAGATAAAGAGAGACTTTTGGGGCAGCCAAGAAGATAAGGAGTGGACTTTTCTGATTTATGTGTGTACCCGTGGAAAATTGAGGGGGATAATTTCTTGGATGTTCAAATGCTTGAGAAAAGTCAAGGAAAGTGGTTCTTGATGAATTGCATGGCCGGCCAAGCCTTGGCCTTTTGGTTTGTCAACTTGCATGTTGCTTTAGTATTAGTTGTTTTGAATTTTCATTCGTTGCATGTGATTGAATTTTCCACTATCACATGCCATGCATCATATATCTAATTAAAATACCAACCATGCATCATACTAAGTATATGTTTATAATACAACTAGCTATTTCAATTATTTATAATATGTAGAAAATCAAAGCTTCATGCACTTAAAAGTAATTACAATAATAACATGCATATAAACCATAAAATTAAATAGGTAATTAAGTTGGGGTGTTACAGGTGACCTCTTCGGATTGTACTCCTCCTTCATTTTCAGGTATCTTTCTTCCAAATGGACTCCATCTCAACCAGTTCATTCTCTTCGGACACACAGTAATCTTCAAATAAGGCCCTAGGCCCAATACGTAGGGTTGGGCTTTTACCCCCCACAAGTAAGATTAATATATATATATATATATATAATTGCTAAAAGAAAGGTTTAAGCAAATACACATTAAATAGAGTCTTTTGGCTGAATATTGCTAAATTTGGGGTTTATTTGCATTATGAGCACTTTTCTAACTTATTTAGGGAACTTAGGAGAGAGAATGAATTTTGGCAACGGTGTTGCTGAAATTCCAACAAAAGTATGAGAGAGAGAAAGAAAAAGTGGGAGAGAGAAAATGTTGAATTTCGGCAATGATATTACCAAAATTCCTAGTGCCCAAAACCGCTGACCGAGTGGGTGTGAGAAGTGCTCGAAGCGTGTGGGTGTCCAAAGAAAACCAATTGTGGCAATGGCATTGCCGAAATAGGGGAAAAAATATTTGTGGCAATGCCATTGCCGAAAATGGGGGGAAAAAACGGTGGTTACCAAAATCTGGGAGGAATTAAAAATATATATATAATATGCTATATCTACAATATTTTCACAAAAAATTACAAGTAATTAGATCTACCACTTAGAATTTGTTATAAAAATATTGTAAAAATTGTGTGCACTTCTCATTTCTTAAAAAAAAAAAAATGTAATAGATTTGATGCAATGGCATTGCTGAAATAGGTCGAAAATTTTTTTGTGACAATTGTGGCAATGCCATCGCTGAAAATGGGAGGAAAAAAAAAATTTGTTTGGCAATTATGGCAATGTTATTGCTGAAAATAGTGTCTTTTGTTAATTTAATTTCCATGATTTTGTTATTGCTAATTGCCAACGTACTTCACTAACACATATAATAATACTACCAAGTACCAACGTACTTCACTTACACAAATATTACTAATATAATAATTAATAAAGTATGTAGCCTTCATTTGTAGTGTATGGTAATGTTTTCGATCAGAGTTGTTTCTATATTTTATGAAGGAACTTTAAATTTGAATATAAAATCATAGAAATTAAATTAACAAAAGGCACAATTTTCGACGATGGCATTGCCACAATTGCCAAACAATTTTTTTTTCCTCCCATTTTCGGCAATGGCATTGCCACAAATCCATTACACTTTTTTTTAATTTTTTTTTATAAATGATAAGTGCACATAATTTTTACAATATTTTTACAACAAATTCTAAGTAGTAGGTTGTTACTGATTGTTATTGTTAGATTAAAAAAGTAATCTCAATGTTAAATTCAAATTTAAACTAATAATAACTAATTACCTGTAATTTGTTGTGAAAATATTGTAAAAATATTGTGGACGTAACACTTTTTTTTTTTTTTTTTTTAATTCCTCCCAGATTTTGACAACCACTTCCCCCATTTTCAGCAACGGCATTGCCACAATTGTTACAAATTTTTTTTCCCCCTATTTCGGCAATGCCATTGCCACAATTGGTTTCCTTTGGACACCCACATGCTTCAAGCACTTCTCACACCCACTCGGTCAGCGGTTTTGGGCACCAAGAATTTTGGTAATGCCATTACCGAAATTCAACATTTTCTCTCTCCTGCTTTTTCTCTTTCTCTCTCATACTTTTGTTAGAATTTCGGCAACACCGTTGCCGAAATTCACTCTCTCTCCTCAAATTCTTAAATAAGTTGGAACAATGCCCATAAAGCAAATAAACCTCAAATTTAGCAATATTCAGTCAAAAGACTCCATTAAATAAGTACAAAAAAAAAGTAATAATCTAATAACCAAGTATACCTTATATTTGTTTATTTATATGGTATATTATATATTTGGATTAGACATCGTCTCACAGCCACTCCCTCTCAAATCTCAATCTCTCTCTTTCTCAAGACTAGTCTTCCTTAAGAATAGTTTATTATATTTATTATATGTTATATGTTCATCAATTTTTACAATATTATATAAAAAATGATTATTACAATAATTTTATCAATTTTTAAGTCCATCCATATTTTACAATAATTTTATAAAAAAAATTTGGTACAAGTTATTACTTGTGCAAAAAGTGATATATAATTTTTTTTTTTTATAGAATAAAAGGCAAAAATTTAAGTCAGCTGTGTGGTGAGATTGTGGTAAAAATATAGTCTTTAATATAAATTATGTAATGACAATAACAAAAAGAAAAATCAAACGGTACCCCGTATATGACTAGAAGGAAACTAGAGTAGCTTTGCTTTTGTTTTTGCTTTTAAAGACAACTTTAATATCTAGCCCACCATGTGTAGGACTTGGAGCACACTATAATCTCAAATCTGTATGATAAAATTTCTTGGATAGTGAAAAATCTCCACCACTGCACACAGATAATATTAAAAAGTTGAAAAATGTGACTCTTTTAAATGCCACTAATACGATCCGCAGAATTACCTTTCGAATTAGAATATCAAAATGTCAAAAAATATCATCTAACTTGGTCCAAGAGAAATGAGTCAAATGACAAGTTGCAAAAATAAAAGTACTGTCAAACACCAAATAATGTCATCTTAGAAATTGCACAGCTATCTGTCTTTGGCTTGGGCCTTAGATCCATTCTATACATAAATAATAGGCTTCGGGGCTCAATGCTCCTCCAATATATATAGAAGTCAGAGAAACAATTAGAAAAAAATTTTGCAAGAAAAAAATATTCAGTTAATTTTTTTTTTTGAAAATGCCCCAAGGTTTCGCTAGCCATGAATTTTGACAGGAATACGATGTTGGCATTTTTGCATAAAAACTTGTAGATAGCATATTTAAAGTTCCAAGAAACAAATAGAAAAATTTTTTGCAAAAAAAAAAGAAGGAAAAAGCTTATTTAGAGGTCCAAGAAACAAATAAAAAAAAGCCTTTGCAAGGAAAAAAAGAAAAAGAAAAGAAAACTCGATTAAATTTTGTTTGGAAATGCCCATAGGTCCTACAGGCCAAAAATTTTGACCGAAATACAATGCCGAGGTTTTTGCACAAAAACTTGTAGATAACATATATAAAAGTTGGAGAAACAAATGAAAAAATTAATGGTAAGAAAAATAAAAACACAGTTAAATTTTGTTCCATAATTTAGAAAGGGGACCATTTTAAGCCATTAATTGATTGAAAGTTGAAACAAATGGTACAGTAGTGTTGACCTAAGCTTAAGTATTTAGCCGAACCTGACCACATGCCTGACCCCCAAAGATCATAGGCTAATTTGGTTAAGGTAAATATTTTATGATTTTATAAAGTATAATTAGAAGGATAATTCAAAAGTAAAAAATAAAGCTGACCTCAAAACTTGCTTACAAAACTCAATCTTGGATCAGATACCCAAAAAGCCCCAACGTACATTTTGGCTGGTATCAGTCATGTGATCCAAGGCTTGTCCTAGGCTCCTAGCCATATTGAGGCAGAGCCCTATACTAACATAGAGATAGTGACATGACCCTTCGGTGGGAGTCGGTAAATTTCCCAATATCAGTTAATAGTAGATTTTCATTTCTTTTCTTTTTATTATTGTCTGTTTCAGTTTATTTGTCCTTTATTCTATTTGTATACGTTTCAAAATATTATTTTGTTTTTAAAAATAAAAATATTTTTTTTTATTTTTAAAAATAAAAATTATTAATTTATTAATGTTACTATTATATTTCTATTTTATTTTCAAAACTATTTAAAAAGAAAACTATTGTAAATTTTTCATAACTGTTTGAGATTTCAATTTGGGTAGGTTGTTTTTTCATTTGGTATATTTTTAACAATAGCCGTACAAAATCTCCCACACAACCACACATCAAATAACCTATTTCTCTACATAAAAACCAAAATTGAATTCAATTTTCTTTTACCATGCATTACTTCGCTCAAGCAAAAGTAAAACTCATCGATTTTTTATTCTCTATATGATATTAATCTTGGTTTGGTTAGTTCTATTCATCAAGTTTTGTGTTGAATATATCTTTTCTTGGGCAGACTAAGGCTAATGGATGATTTTAAGTGAAGTATGGTGATAGTACATTTGATAAAGTAGATTCTATTGTTATATGCATTCATTTTTATTTTATTCTTGTCTACTACAATTTTATTTTGTAAATAATTTTTAATTATTAATGTCTAATGTAAAATATAAATTTGGATATGAAATAAATTTAGAGATAGAAAGAGAACATAATAGAAAAAATGATTGAATATAAAATAGGATATCTAGATAAATTTTTTACTAGAAATAATATAGATAAAAATATCACAAAAAAAAAAAATCATAAAAACAATTATAAGGTAACCAAATAATTCAAAAGACAAGTTATAGTGAAAATAACTATAATGATGTTTACATATGTAATTGTTGGGGGGGGGGGGGGGGGGGGAGGTAAAAGCCTGTTGAGGTTCAAAATTAAATGGCCACAAACTAAAGCCCAAAGAAGTAAAGAAACATTGGGCCCATTTCACACAAAAAATAAATGAATAATAAAACTGGAAAGGCTGGGCTCTCACAACAAAGAAAAGAGAGAAGAAAGAAAGAAAGGAGAAGAAGCCCAGAGGAATGGAATCCCGAAATCCACGAAGAAAGGCCCAAAACAGGCAGAACCAGCGGATCAAAGAAAACCCAGAAAGAAGAACTGGGTCGAGATCTCAGAAGCCCCCAAAGTCAGGGATCCCTGGACGTGCGAAGTGAGATTAAAGCAAATTCAAAGAGAGATAAAAGACAAAAGGCATGTGGGTCTCATACTCCAGACATGCAGTGAAGTCAGGAGGTACGCACAGGAGCTTGGTCCCAACCATTTGGGGAAAGAGACAAGGAAGAGTACAACTGAAGAAAGGCTGGAGTGCTGAGAAGAAAAAGCCAAAAAAGCTTCAGACCAGCCAACGGAGAAATCTGGAAATAGAAAACTAGCTAAGGGACTTTCACTTGGTCGGAGCAAAAAGCAAGAAACTATGAAGAAAAGGGAAAAGACATAACCCTGAGCAACCTGGCATGACACAAGCTCTAAAGGGCAAAAGGGAAAAATCGTTAGTACCCCCAGAGCCCGAAGTTGTGCTATAAAAGGAGGAAGGGGTCCATGCTACAAAGAGGGGGGGGGGGGGAGGGGGGCGGGAGAGAGAATTCATTTTACGAGTAGATCATTTACGGGCATTCACAATCTGAAGTCTCATGAAATTATAAGAAAAAGGATCTATAAACTTAAGAGAAAACAGAGGAGCCATTCCCGGTATCCCAAAGGCAGCCACTATAGTACATGCTCGGATTCAACAAATTCAAACTTTGCAAGCCTTTAAAGCTTGAATAGTTAGCAAAGTCTGTAACTTTGAACTCAGTTGAACCTTGCACCACATCTTAGTGAGCACTGTAATCACAACTAAGGGAAATTAATAAAATACGCCTCATTAATTAGAGGATCTTTAACTTGTTCTTGCATTATATTTTACTTTTTTGCATACCTTTATTGTTAAAATGTCATTCAATATGGATATACTTGTTCATTAGCTATTTGTATTGAAGGAAGTTTGTTCTTGTGCACCAATCGGTTCTTAAACAGCCCTTTAGCTGCGGTGAATCGAGTCCAGTCCACCAAGAACATTTTATACGGCCCAGGATCCTTGGGCCGACGTGCTGGAGAAAAAAAAAGGCACTCTCACAAAGCCCAAATGCATATGTTGGGTCTTGGGTCCCATTTAAAGATATAAGTATGTCCGAGGAGGAGTAAAAGATCGGGAAAGGCCCCAGTATGGAGCATCACTTAAGAAAAAGGAGGAGGAGTATAGTCTGAGTAGGCTGTTCTCTTCGGACTTGGAAAATATCGGTCAAGCATATACCTGGGCAATTTGAATGAACTTCCAGGAAGTTCCAGTGATAAGGATGAACTTCGTGCATGCATAAAGATGATAAGAATGGAGAAATATCTAAAGAAAAAGCTAATGCCACCGCATTTAATGCATCACAGTAGTTTTTCTGGCCGCATTTATGTGGAGAAGACCCCTGAACAATGCAATCTCAGCTGCCACCACTCATGGAAAGTTAAAGAAGATACCTGATGTGACATATACTCAAGTGAATGCTTAGATGAAGAACAAGTGTACGATGAAGATGACTTAAAAGGAAACTATATAAACAAAAGAGGTCTCTCATGAAAGAAGATCGAGGGAGAGAGAAAAAGAAGAGAGAAGAAGATTTACTGTAGCATTAAGGACTATCTCAGCTTTCATGAACAGTTCAGTTCATAATTCACCTCATCGGACACCAATTTAATCAAGTTTTAAGTGTGCTATTGTGCTTAATTATCTTCTAAATCTTTACTAGCCGTTGTCCAATTCACATATAGCCTAGCTCTTTCACCCACACTCTACAAATTTATTGTATTGGGCTTATTAGGCTCATATCCCATCTCTTTTGGGCTAGAGCCACAAATCTTGACCCTACAGTAATATAAAAACTAATAATTTTATAGAACGATTAGATTCTTTTCTAAGTGCATATATGTTTATAAAAGTTTACTGTCAATACTTCTTATAATTTTGTATGGAGAAATAAGTTATTCAAATTTAAGATTGTTTAAATCCTACTTAAAATTGATTATGTTAATTATAAGGAAATTAAGTGAACTAATCATATTGTCAATTAAAAATGTGATGTTAGCATACTTATTTTGCAAAAGCTTAATTAGTTATTTTGCATCAAGAAGTTGGAATAATGGATTTTAAATTGAAAATTATAACATTTAAAGTGAAATAAATATTATTTAATTAATATTTTTAAGAACCAATTAAAGTTGTTGTCCAAGATCTTAAACTATATCAAGTCAACCTTGAGTTACTTTATCTAAGTGTGATCATATATGGTAGCTATCTAACCCCCAAGGAATCAAAGCCTGAGGGATCTAGGTCGACAGAGACATTATGATAATTATATAACCACGGAGGGACCAATGCTTGAGAGATCTATATATACGAGGATGAGGCCTTCTTCAAGCACTTCTTAAGATGAGTTAATTCAAAACCATACCTCAATCCCTCTTAGAATACATGTGAGAAATAATAGTCCTTAAACCAAACTAGAGTTACCCCGTCCTCTCTACAAATTTAAATGTGAAATATATTCAATATTAGAGTTCAGCGTTAGTCACCAACGGGCCTTGTAGCCCAAGTGACACCCAGTTTATCATGAAACCGTTAGTTCGGTGGTTCAATCCCCCACACCCACATAAACAATTACCAAGCAAAAAAAAAAAAAAAAAAGGAGTTCAGCTTTAGTCTAATGGTGCTTTGTACTGAAAAGGTAGACCGATACGTGATCATTTTAGAAAATGTAAGTGTAAAACAGCTGTCTTCCAAGAACAAGAGATACCATGGCCCAAACAAGACCTAGCAAAGTTGCTTAACGCACGCCCCCTTTCAACCACAGACTAGTCTACATATATGACGCACAGTGCATGTCAAAGAGTCCTTCACTATAGTACTGTGAAAGTATTGAAAGCAAGCAGTCTTTCTTGACAGAGTCTCTCTCTCTCACTCACGTTTATAATTGAGACAATGACGGGCCTCTGACGCTACTCTCTTCCCATAGAGGAGAGAGGATTGGTACGAAGGTCTCAGAAACGGATTGACAGCTCTGGTTCGGCTTTTAAATATTTTTGATGATGCGAGGGCTGTATATGACCATATCATAAGCTTTCCCTACATACACACATTTATATATATATATATATATATATTCTCTTTATTATTTATATAAGTTAAAATGGTCAAATATCACTTTTTTTTTTTTTAATTTTTAGCAAAAAAAATACTATTTCAGAAATAAATTGCAAAGTATCACTTCTTCTGGAACTCGAGTTTCTCATCAATTCTACCACCGTGGCACTGTTGAGCTGAAATTTGTGCGATAAAAAAAAAAATTATGTAGTAGTCGAGCTTGGTAAACTCGAGTTCCATGCAACACAATACTCGAGTATACCAGACTCGAGTACGTTTTATAAATAAAATGCAGATAAAAAAAATTTACACAGTACTCGAGTTTACCAAACTCGAATACTGTGTAATTTTTTTTTTTTGGGATAATCGAAAAATAAACATAAAGATAAAAATAAGTGGCTTTTTTATGTTTTTATTTATTTAAACAGAAGCATTGTAAAAGATAGAGATTTTAATTTCAAAATATGAATTTAATTTCTACATTAATTAAAATTGTTCATTGTTTTCTCATAAAAATTGTTCACTGTTTTCTGTATAAACTATTATGAGAGTGACTTTTTCTTCTCACCTTAGTGGCCCAAGGATCTTGGGCCAAAGAAATATTTTTTGGTGGACTGGGCTTGGTTCACCGCAGCTAAAAGGGCTGTTTAAGAACCGAGTGGTGCAGAAAACAAACTTCCTACAATACAAATAACTAACAAGCAAAGATATCTGTATTGAATGACTTTTCAACAGCAAAGAAATGCACAGTAAAATGAAATATAATGCAAGAACAGGTTAGGAATCCTCGAAGTAGTGAGGTGCATTTTATTAATTTTCTTTAGTTATGATTGTAACGCTCACTAAGACGTGATGCAAGGCTCAACTAAGTTCAAAAACTACAACCTTTAATAGCTATTTAAGCTTCCAAGACTTGCAAAGTTTGAATTTGTTGAATCCGAGCATGCGTTATAGTGGTTGTCTCTGGGATACCGAGAATGGTTCCTCTGTTTTCTTTCAATTTTACAGAACTCTTTTCCAGTTCTATAAAACTCCAATAAAATGGCCGTGAATGTCTGAATGTTCTAATCAAAGATGAATCTTTTCTCTGAATCTGAATGCCTCTCCAGCATGGACCCCTTCCTCCTTTTATAGCACAGTTTCGGGCTTCAGGGTACTAACGATTTCTCCCTTTTGCCCCTTAGAGTTCGTGCCGTGCTAGGTTGCTCAGGGTCATGTCGTTTCCTTTTTCTCTCATAGTTTCTTGCTTTTGGTGCGACCAAATGAAAGTCCCTTAGCTAGTTTTCTATTCCCAGACTTCTCCGTTGGCTGGTCTGAAGCTATTTGGCTTTTTCTTCTCAGCGCTCCAGCTTTTTCAGTGTACTCTTTCCTTGTCACTTTCTCCAAATGGTCGGAACTAGGCTCCTGCATTTTTCTTCGTACCTCCTGGCTCCACTGCATGTTTGGAACATGAGATCCACATGCCCTTTGTCTTTTTATCTTTCTTTGAATTTGCTTCAATCTTACTTCGCACGTCCAGGGATCCCCTGACTTTGGTGACTTCTGGGATCCCGACCCAGTTCTTCTTACTGGGCTTTCTTTGGTTTGTTGGTTCTGCCTGGTTTGGCCTTTTTTGTTCTTTTGTGGGTCTCTGGATTCCAATCCTCTGGGCCTCTTGCCCTTTTTCTTCCTTCTTTTCTCTTTTCTTTATTGTGTGAGCCCAGCCTTCCCTTTACTCTCAGTTTTATTATTTATTTATTTTTGTGTGAAATGAGCCCAACGTTTTACTTCTTTGGGCCTTAGTCTGTGACCAATTAATTTTGGACCTCAACATTTAGCCCCCCGAGCTCATAGGTTGCCTGCAACTCATGCGTGAGTTTTTGCGGGATCTCTTCCATTTTGGTCTTTATTCGGGGATCTCTTCCTAGACCCTTCACTTCTTTTTTTTTCGTAACTCCTCCTTTTTAAATGGGACGCGACAATTTGAGTCTTGAAAAAGAACTTCCACCACCTACTTTTACGTTTCCCATAACTTCATTAATAATTGCTGATAACTTTTCATTCTTTAAATTTAATTCCTTGCAACTGGCGCGTCTTTCCACACACTGTCTTCTCTAACTGCTCTTATTTCTTCATTCTAATCTTTTCATATTACCCTTTTTCTTCTAGTTTGCCTGAATCTTCTGTTCCTAGCCCCTTTTTCTTTTTTCTTTTCTTTCAATCATTCCCGCTGCTACCTGCTTTCTTACTTCAAGATACCCATTGCTTCAATGGCTTCTTCCTCTTCTCGAAAAAGAAAGGAGCGTACTCCTAGTCCTTTTGAAGGTGAGGATTCCTCTAGTTCTGCAGATGAGTCTCAGGAAGTTATCGGGCGTCCTGCTTTTCCCTTACGAGACCCCTGGTACTCCCCTAGCTTGTTCTTCCCACAGGTGTCCCATGGTGAGGCCCCTTCATCCACTCATGCTTGGGTGTTCTCTGGTCAGGCGGGTTTTGTTGGTTTTGCTCAAGTTCCAAACCCCCGAGAGATTTTCGATCTTCAGATCAAGCAGGGACTTCGAGAAGCAGTCCTCATCTTTTTCGATTTCGTCGCTGGGAAGATCCAGGGTTGGCCCATCTGAGTGGACAAGGAACTTTTTGACGAAGAATTTGTGGGCCGCTTGGATCGTGCCGGTGTCCTGAAAGCAGTGGCTATTTCCAGGTTTTTCTGTTGGTGAACTGATTGTCACTTTGGATGACGTGGTCAACAATTTTCTTCTTCCAGTGCTTGGGGATGAAAACCCCTTTGATATTGATCTTTCTGATGAGGATCTTAGGGTGGAAGAAAAGTTATTTGCTCACTTTGGTGGACGTACTGCTTTTTCTGGTGGGAAACCGGCCCGGATGGGTAGGTGGGTTATGAATATTTTGCGCGAGAAGGATAAGGAAGTTAGGCGAGCCGGGTTCCTCGCATTCTGGCTTAGCAAGTTTCTGTTCAGCAAGTTCCCTGGGTATGGAATCAATCCTCCCTTTTTCCCTTGGCGATTAAGTTGGCTCAGGGCGCTCAATATCCTCTAGCCCTCATGTTTTTGGGCTATGTCTATTCTTAATTGGATCAGCTTCATGGAGATGAAGCCGAATGTGATTCTTGTTATGTCATTACTTCTTCTCTTCATTGCGCCATTCTCCAGGTATTCATGTGGGAACGTTCCTCGGTTACTTTTGCAAAATGTAGGAATTTAAAGTTTGTAAAAGATAAGTTTTAGGGATCTCCTGATGTGGTTAAAGGGCTTTGTGGCAGCTCAACTGACAGCCACTCTATTATTTTCCGTTGGCTGAGTTTGAAAGGTGGCAGTCTTAACTTGGTTGAATTATTTGATCAAGCAGGCCATTTGCATTGGCGCTCTCCCTGGGAATTTGGCCCCAGTTTTGTTTGTGATTCTGTGTTATCTCCTTTTCTGACTTCTACAGGGAATACTTTTGATTTGCGTCGTGGTGACGAGGGTAGCTTAGCCTACCTTGCTTGCATTAGTCCTTGGCTTCCTGTGCTTTCCTCGAGTGGTCCCCGGTATACTCATTATTCGGCGCATAGAGTACTTCGGCAGTTTGGCTTTGATCAGGATATTCCCCCAGTGTTCAATGATGTAGTACCATCTCTTCCTTCCTTGGATCCTTTCATGAGACTCCAGGCCTTCTCCTATTGGTCACGAAGGAGTCATCAGTTTGTAGTGCCCAACTTTCAAAGAGGAGTTTTTGCTTCTAGTGGCTATGCTGATTACTAGAGGAGGGTGCAAAAATATTTTGTTGATTATGCTGGTACTGGGACAATAGAGAGAGTTCCCAACCCTGACGAGCGACGCTCGAAACAACGTTGATTGGGAGCATGTCAGACAGTTCGATGCGCGAGCACAGAGCCTGCCAAGCCATGCAACCCTGCCACCACTCACACGCTATCACGTACACTAGACCGCAACACCACCAAACATACCCCACAACGACATGCCGCAAGGCCTGCAGTGCATGAGGAAGCATCGAGTGGCGCCGAGTCCGCACCGCTAGGCGTGAAGAATAACACTACTAAACCACGTGCCAGCAAGGATGGGTCGTCGTCACGTAGAGGGCCGATGGTCGTCGTGGGACTTACTTCGCACAGCAATGGGTGAAACAAACACCATCCGCTTTACGAGAACGTGCCCAAGCTATACCAAGCTTGCATGGCTCACCAACCACACACAAGAACTACAAGGGACATCGAGGGACACTGCTGCTGCTGCTGTCGTCGTCGTCGCCGCCGTTGTCGTCGCCTCCGCTGCTACCACGCAACCGCATAGTAAGAAAGACACACACAAGCCCGATAGTCGCATGGAACTTGCTTCGTGCAGCAATGGGTGAAACTAACACCGTCTTGCGATAGCGTGCCCAAGCTAAACCAAAAATGCATGCATCCCCCCACCACACGGCTACTGAGACCATCTACCCCCTGCCACTGGGCACGGGTAGGTGTGGCCTCGAGGAAAAATGGCACCAGAGAAAGCTTTCGCAATGCGTTTGATCATCACCTTAGGCTTGCTCTGCGTGGCAATGGGTGAAACTAACACCGTCCGCGTTGCAAGAGCGCGCCGTAGCTATACCACGTACACGTGAAATGCCAACCTGGGTCCACCCCGGCGATGCATTTAGGGCCCACCTCGTGCCATGGAGCACGCGTGGTTGGGTGCCTAAGGGCTCGTCATGAGCATGCCTACCCATGGCCAAGCTCAAGAGGGGTTGCCTGTGTGCATCGCCAAATACCTCCTCCCCCCTAAAGAGCCCTTAGGAAAAAATCCGCTCTGGCACGAGGAAACATTAATTTGTTGAGGAGGAATAATGGGTCTTTTTTGGAGCAATTCTTGGAGTCTCGCCCTGATTTTTTGTACACATGCTAAGAAAAATCCAACCTTCAACCTGCCAAAATATGGAGGCCAGATTCAACATATTTTATTTTTTATTATTTTTGGAAGTCGAAAAATATGAAAAATCATAAAAATTTCAAAAACGCTCGGAACGCCGAACCGCTTGCTGGAATCCTCCTCTAAAATCATGGAATGAATTTAGGGACACAAAAATGAAAAATGGCACGAGCCAATTTTGCCAGAGTGCGGGACAATGCGGGGCGATGCGACGAGGCGTGCACGCGGACATGTCCTTGGGATGCCCACTGCCTGCCCAGCAGCCCCCCATAGGCATGCTGCCAACCCCAGGGCATGCAGCAGCCAAGGCCAAGGCAGCACCCCATGGGCATGCAGTTGCCAAGGCCTGGGCATGCATGCAGCAGCCAAGGCACCTTGGCCAAGGCCTTGGCATGCTTGCGTGGGCATTCTGGTATGCCCCTGGACGCAGGCACCTAGGCCGCTGGGGGCACGCAGCCAAGGCCCTAGCATGCATGCTGCCTGAGGGGCAGTGGCAGCACGTCGAGGGCGTGGCATGCCCCGTGGGTAGGATGCCAAGGCCGTGGCATGCCCTTGGGACGCAGCGAAGGCCGTGGCAGCACTTGGGAGGGGGTGCTGTAGCCAAGCCCAGATAGCCTCTTCGGACACCTCCTACTCTTCACCCCCTAAAGAGCCCTTAGGAAAAAATATGCTCTGGCACAAGGAAACATTGATATGTTGAGGAGGAATAATGGATCTTTTTTAGAGCAATTTTTGGAGTCTTGCCCTGATTTTTTGTACACATGCTAAGAAAAATCCAACATTCAACCTGTCAAAATAAGGAGGCCAGATTCAACATATTTTATTTTTTATGATTTTTGGAAGCCGAAAAATTGGAAAAATCATAAAAAATTCAAAAATGCTCGGAACGCCAAACCGCTTGCTGGAATCCTCCTCTAAAATCATGGAATGAATTTAGGGACACAAAATTGGAAAAAGGCACGAGCCAATTTTGCCGGAGTGCGGGATGATGTGGAGCGATGCAGCACAGTGTGCAATCGGGCATGCCCCTGGGATGCCCACTGCCTGCCTCATTGGGGGAAATAACGTCATTTTCCAAAAAACCCTCATTTTTAGGAAATCACTCCAAATATGTGGGCAAG